>JAVCKU010000065.1:11454804-11466072 GCA_032273985.1 Hypsolebias coamazonicus
GCACCTCCACATCATTGCATTCAGTTTTTATTCACAATTTGTTTAGTGTCCCAACTTTTTGGAATCCGGTTTGTACAAGTACATTTACTCTTAAACAAATGTGTTTTAGTTCTACTTGAAAGATTCAAACAGACCCACAAGCTCATAGTATATCGCTGAGCTGCAACAGTTGGAGACAGAAAACGTGGGAAGAGAGACAAATTTATAGTTTCAGTCAGTGAGTTATGAGTTTGTGGCGGACAATTTGTGGAAATGAGCTTTATTTTGTTGTCCACTTCCGTCCACATTGTACCGCCTCAACCCACCACAATGTTTTTATTTACTGGAGTACCCTTTATTATTGAAGATAGGCAAATATGGACCCATTTTTTAATAAGTATTATTGATCAGTGACATGTTTTTTTTAAAGACATGAACTCTCAGAGATGGAGCCTCAGATGCTTTTTGTCACAGGAACGCTGCCATGCAGACGTTAAATACAGCTTTGACCCTCTAGAATTTACAGTAACTAAATTAAGACAGATTTGACTTCTACAACAACTTTACAACTACAGTATTTCAAAAGGACATTTGTTGCACATGTTTTTCTGTACATTTAAATTTTAACCAAGCCTGCAAGCCTCTGCCATCTGCAACACAAAAATGTGAACTAGAGAACCCCTGAAAAACATTTTAAGACATTTTGGAGACTTCCTAACGTGTGCCACAAGACTGACAAACTCATTTATCCCTGTAGTGATCAGGTTTCTCAATGAACTTCTGTATTGCTATTTTATTGTCTTAATGTCTTGTCTAGTGTGGACGTTTTATATCTACTGACTGTGAAACGAATTGCCCCTCGGGGATAATAAAGACACTTGAACTTGCCTTCTAGTGTCTTCAAATTACCAACAATCGCAGGCCAATGAGACACTACCTTTACAGCAAAGGTTCATTGACCCATCTCTCTAAAAGAATTTAATGTATTTTTCTGACTAAGGCGCACCGGATTATAAGGTGCAATATCAATGAACGGGTCTGTTTTCATACAAAAGGTGCACCGGATTATAAGGGTGCATTAAGCAAAACAAAACAGTCAGATAAGTCAAACTTTATTTAACTCATTCACAATAACCACAAAAAAATTGGTTTGAGGTAAGCACAACCAGAATTAATACCATAAGGCGCACCTGATTGTAAGGCTCACTATTGATTTTTGAGAAAATTAAAGGATTTTAAGTGTGTAGCCTTATAGTCCGAAAAATATGGTACCCACATTTTTTAGAAGCTCCTATTATGATTAAAGTTTTCTACCATTACACATCAGGGTGTGTCAAAAGTGATCATTTGGCCAAACATAGTCAGTGTGGTCCTTATCAGTCTCCTGGAGATATCCAATCTTTCCAATTGAACTTTGTTTGACATTCCACATGTCAGGTGTCCCCTACAGACAGAATACGACCTCTGAACTCTGCCCTAATGCCTGCTTATCAGCTCAGATAATTAATGTTGGTAAAATATCATCAATCAGGATGCCTCCCGTTCTATCGAACCACCATTACCTGGAGCGGATGGACACACACTAACCGTGCCTGTCTCTCAACAGCAGCCTTCGAGCATAAAGGGGCCCCTCACCAGTACCAGTAATCTGATCCGTCTCTGTCCAGAGGTTCGACCCGCAGTAGTACTAGGAGATAACGCAGTGACCTGCAGCAGCTGTTAAACATTTACACATAAAACTATATAAGCTGAGGAAATTATGTAACATTGAACATTTACTGCTAATACCGAGCTTATGCCTTTATCCAAAACTAATATAGAATATACACTGTGCCACATGTAAGACAGTACCAACACCAACGCCGTATTGTGAAACATTACAACATGTCTCCGGCTGATAAAGTCACACAAGTTAAACAGTACCTTTCATTCAAAATGTCACCAGCTGGTTTGTTTGACATATTCAAATCCAGCCCTCCCTTCCTGGAGAAACGCTGGAGGGCACCTCAGAAGGCAGGCGTTGTTGTTTCGTGGGCAGATTTAGAGTGACGCTGACAGGTTTGTGCTGCAATAAATTTAAAGTCAGGCCCTCCGTACACCCGGCGCGTCGCTCGGGGCCATGCCTGAACTGGCACAACAATAACGTAACGTGCAGCATTCCTCTCGGCTCGCTGACTTTGTCTTCGGCTGCTAGATTACGCTGAATGGCAGGAGCTTAATGGAAGAAATCTGTCTCGCGTTAAAAATTTCAACAGATAAACGAAGCAAGTTATGGTGATAAAACCAACTGTATCACCAAGAAGAAGGGTTCAATGCTTCTTCAGTCCGTATCTGTAAACGTGCTCAACCTATTGCTCATCAAATGCTCTTCTGTCTGGGATCTGTCAGCTCGGCTTATTTCCCCATAACCAGTTTGGACTCCTGCAGAAGTGAGTCACCGTCAGACCCAAAACACGGTGAACCATCAAATATCACAAGGACGATAAAAAGGAAACAAAAGCATGTGAGTCAGAACAGAAACCCTCCTTGCTCAGGAGCGAACAGTCTGGTCTTTTAAGTCTCGACTTTGCAACGAGCTTAAGAGGCAAATTAGATAAAGGATCCATGCCGGAAACCAGTGGGTAACTTCATCCCGTAATTACAGTGTTTAAATTAAATAACACAAAACAACCTGATAGAATGGGAAACAGTGATTTAAAGAAGTTCTACCACGAAGATCTGTATCACGTGAGATTAAAAAAAACGGCTGACCTATCTCGAGTTTTCAGCTAATGTCGCTGACTCAGGCACCGCAGTGTGGGCAAACAGCTGAGTTAATACACAAGAAGAAGTAGCTTTACGATAGATAGAAACAAACAAACGAACAAAAAAGTCAAGTCAAGGAGTGGACTCCACGTATCTTTGCGTTCACTGACTTTAAAGAAAAACAGGAGGAGCAAACAGGCCGTGAAGCCTTCTGATCTCATTCTTCTTCAAAGTCTAAACACAGATGGTCAATACGCGTAGAGAGGAAATCCATCACTGGTGACAGGACACAGTGTGGGCGTCTCCATTAACATAAGTCTGAATAAAGACAAACAGAGCCATGTGTTCTGAGGACACAGGTCAACTAGTGTTTGGTTGGGTCAATGGACAAAATGTGATGGTCAACTAAGACCTGACGAGCACCTCTCGACACGAGTGGCCATGTAAACATCACCCCCTGCAGAAAGTTGAAGGCAGAAGACAATGATCTTATCTGTTACCAAAATATCCCATGAAGCACTGATTTTAATAAAACCTCCAAGCAGACAGTAAATATTGGATGTATAATAAAATAAACCTTTGGAGTCAGTCCATTTCAAGATACCTGCCACAGTTAATCCACATATTATCCAACTCAAACCTACAGTTTACTCAGCTTTATGGATATCAACCTAAAATTTTGAGTGGTAGTAGCCGGGGGTAATCCTCAACGTGTTCAGAGTGCTAACAGGTTGCGCAAGACCTTTGTATCATTTAAAATGTCGCCATTAATAATCTGAAGTCATCTCTGTCCGTTACCAAAATGTTCTGTGAACCACTGGGCAGACTTTAATACAACTTTCAAGAAATAGTCACTGGATGTACATCTACATGATTAACTTTCTGAACCAACCGAATCAAATATGGCCACCACAGCCAACTAAATACAATTTTTAAAAAAATTTAAAAAAAATTGTTACAATTCAGTCAGTTTTACACATAATGAGCTAAAATGTGGTGTAGCTAGACATTCACAAAGCATACAAGTGCTACTGTTGCATGAAATCTTTGCTTGAATATTTAGCACTAACTGGAGTAAACCCTGTTTGTTAGCAAAATATATCTTGAACCACTGGACAAATCGTAATGAAACGTGATCAACTTTTGTAGTCGTTGCATTTAAGTTGGCCTTCACAGCTAATCCACATTAGCCAGCTCTAAAGTAGCTTTAACTCAATTTTACACATACTGAGGTAAAAATCTGATGTGGTAGTAGCCGACAGTCATTCATATGGCGTTTTTGACTATAACTCAAATGAACTAATACTGTAACTAATAAATTTAAAATCTGAGTTGTGTCAAGAAAAGCTCATCCTTCATTTACTATAATAAAACATCCAAAAAGATTATAGCACCTGTTTCATTTATGTATTTTGCATCCCAGATTTTTAAATTTGTTTTTAAAATCACTTTATTTTCTAAATCTTCAGTAAGAATACATTAGGAGCGACTGTGGGTGGACTACTGGGGGAAAGTGTTTAAAACTCACGGATTTTGACTTTCTTGGGGTCCAGCTTGAGCACCTCGTTCTGCAGATTGTAGAGCCGCCCCTGGATCCTGGAGGACCTCCTGAACACCGACCCTGCCTCCATTTCGATGCCCAGGAAGATGTCGCTGGCATATCGGGAGAGCTCGGAGAGCTGCTGGATTATACTGGTGAAAGTGTGACAGCTCACCTCGTCCAGAGACGAGAACACAACAAGTTTTCGGACTTTGCGTCTCCCGGTTTCTCCCCTCGGTTTCCAGCTGTCCCTGGCCGATAACCTGCTCACGCGCCTCGGCTCGACGGTCCTTTGATGAAAGGGCATGTTCAAATCACGCCAATAATAAACTCAGAGTCCGAAAACTAAAACACGACGAGGGGGATTAAAACAAAAAACTACATTCCAGCGACCATCTTCGTTGCTGAAGGAGCGTATCTCCTCAGTCCCGCCATGTCTTATTGTTTTGTTCAAATGCATGGACTTCGTGCTGCCCCGCTCCGGAGACGCTGCCTCTCAGATTCAAAATCATCCAGACACAAGAACTCACCAGGAAAAGTGAGGGGAAAGAAGCGCGAAGGAAAACATGGAAAATACTACAGCCACCTGTAGCGACTGGAGCGGGAGCCGACAGTTGTACCTGCCCGCCTTCTGAGGCGGATCGAGCCTGAGAGAAAACCCGGAGCGGATTCATCCAAGAACAGGAACCAACAGCAGAAGTTTAGAACAGGTTTTTAAATATTAGGACCTTTAGCCTTTTTTTCATGCAGGACTTTATCAGTTCTTTCATTTTTACTTTTTTACATCACATATGTGTTCAATCCAAAGGATATAAACTAGTCAAACCTGGTACATTTGTGCATTGGACTACAGTTAGGAGCATGCATTGTCTCAGCCTGATTTCAATTAGCCAAAATTAGCAAAAACGTAGCTAGAAGCTAAAAGTAACAAAAGGCTGGGGAAAAAGCAAAAAGGTAGCTAGAAGCTAAAAGTAGCAAAAAAGGTGGAGAAAAGCTAAAATGAGCAAAGACACCTAGACGCTAACAGTAGCAAAACAGTAGGAAATGCTAAAATTAGCAAAAAGATAGCTACAAGCGAAAAGTAGCAAAATGCTAGGAAAAAGCTGAAAGTAGCAACAGACTGAGAAAAGCTAAAATTAGCAAAAAAATAGCTAGAAGCTAAAAGTTGCAAAAGGTTGGAAAATTTTTAAAACTAGCAAAAAGATAGCTAGAAGCTAAAAGTTGCAAAAGGTTAGGGAAAAAATACAACAAAAAAGCTAAAAGGTAGCTAGAAGCCAAATAGCAAAAGACTGGGGAAAGTCAAACCTGGTACATTTGTGCAATGGACTACAGTTAGGAACATGCACTGTCCCAGCCTGATTTCAATTAGCTAAAATTAGCAAAAATGTAGCTAGAAGCTAAAAGTTTTCATTCATTCAACCTTTATTTAGGCAGTTTAATCCCATTGAGCCTCGAGGGCTCATTTACAAGAGAGACCTGGCTACAAACAAAGAATGATGACAACAGCAGCATCTTCTCATAGTGGATCAACTCCACTGAGAAGGTGCTTTTTATAAGACTGAGCTGAATGCAGCACCTCAGACTGAAAAAGTCTTTCGGAGGAAAGATGAAACGTTTCTACAATTTTTGTTTATTTATTTGTTTGCTTGTTTTGTTTTTTGAATGTCCAGAGGACCAGAATTAACTTTTTTAGATTTTTCTACCTGGATTGTTGATCATGCATCAAGATATAAGTTGCAAAGGGCTAAAAGTAGCAGAACAGTTTAGCTGAAAGCAACAAAAGGAAGATGTAGCAACAAGCAAGCAAAAAAAACATAAATAAATAAACTAAGATGCAAAGGGTCGAGCAAAGTAGCAAAAATCAAGCATATGTGAAAAATAACTAAATGGTAGCTAAATAAGTTGTATAAAATCTGGGGGTGGGGGCAGAGATGGGGTGAGCTTAACAGTTTATGCAACAAAAGGAAAGCTTAAAATTGCAAAGGGTTATTTAAAAGATAAATGTAGCAAAACGCTAGCTTGAGGCTAAGTGACAAAAAGTAAACCAAAGCTACAAGTAGCCAAAAGGCAAGAAAATAAACTGAAATTTGCTAAGTAACAAACTACTAGAAGATGCAAGCTAAAAGTAACAAATCAATATAGCTAAAATTTGCTAAAGGAGAGCTAATAGTAACAAAACCTAAAAATAGAATGGCAGCTAAAATCTCAAAGTAGCACAAGACAAAAACAGAGCAGGTACAGCAGATTTTCAAGAGGACAATGATTTTGAAGGAACTGAATAAACATGCATAGTGTTCATATTTATTAGTATGCAATATGTATTACTTTAATGAATTAAATGACAAATAACTTCCATCTCCCAAAGAAGCTGAACTTTAGATGAGTAGCTGAAATAATAAAAAGTATGATATGCAGAAGTAACATACAGAAACATGTAGTGCGCCCCCTGGTGTCTGTAGGTGAACACAGCATCTGTTAGGAAGCCAACATGGACTGAAGCTCTGCCACTTTTCTCATTACTCAGCAAACTGGAAGTCTGGCAACTCTTCCTTCCCAGCTGCTGCAGTATTTTTAATAAGTTACACAATCTTTACGAGGCAACGGCTTCATTCAGCCGGATGATGCATGTGCACCGATCTGATTGCTGTGATATTTGAGGTGAATCATGGAATACCAGTAAGGCAGGGTTGATCATCTTGTCAGGCACTGAGTAGGACGCACCTTTGTCATTCCCTTAGCAGAAAGTGAGTTTTACAGGAAAGCAGCGTGAAGCTGCTGGAAAAAGGAACAAGCTTTGGTTGTTCAGGTTTTTTGTTGCTCCAAGGTCATCGATGGTGACCTCACATCCTCAACGTCTCCATCGCTGGGTCAAATGTGTTCTGAAAGTAAAGTTAGCTTCACACTCACCAACTTTTTTTACATTATTTAAAGGAAGCACAACTGTTAGACGAGAGGAACCATGTTTAATCTGAAACTGTAGTGAGGAGTGCTGAATGGCTGCTGAAATGTGCTGAGACCGAGCTAAATACTAGCTAAATGTAGAACGACTAGCAAAAATGCATACATGAAACAAAAGGCCTTTAGAATCCAAAAGTAACAAAAGGAATGTTTAAAATAGCAAAACAGCAAAAAGGAGAACTAGTAAAAGCTAAAAGTAACAGGTTGATTTAGCTGAAGGGAATAAAGGGAAAAATAAAAGTAGGCTAGCTAAAAAACTAGCAAAAGGGTATCAAAAGGATTACTAAAAGTAAAAATTAACTAAATGCTAATTAAAAGCTAAGTAGCAAAAATCTAAAAGCAGACAAAGTAGCAAAAGGCTAGGTGAAAGCTAAAATAGCCAAACAGCAGCCAAAAGCTACAAGAAAAGAATAGAAGCTAAAGTAACAGAACAGTAAATGCTAGATAAATGAATCAAATGTTGGCTAAAAGCTACTTTGGCCAAAAGCTAGCAAGAATATAAGTAGCTAAAGAAAAAAGTAGGAATTCTAGAATAACAGTAGCCAAAAGCTGAACACTGAAGCAGATTGTTTTTTTTAAAGAACATTTGAGGGAAATATGCGTTTCTACAGAAAACACTTTGTAAAATAATAAATCTTTAATTTACAAAAACCAAGTCATCATGCCCAACTCCTAAAAACTGCACAAAGAATAAATAAAATATAAAGTTAAATTAAAATTAGGACTCATTCACCGTGAGGACAGTTTTTTTTAAGCTAACATCAAACAGCAGATTTTCAGCAACGTGAGCATATGAACAACATAAACCACAAATTAAAAAAAAGAAGGCAACCAAACCTCTAGAGGAAGATAACTTTAATCAAGATTAAATATATGCCCAAAAAGATTTTGTAACTTATAATAAGAGTTCTGAAAGAGTCAAACAATAAGAAAACGATGAGTTTCTCCATCATACCAATAGAGGCTTACAGCTTCACGCTTCTTCTAACAAGATATGGGTAAAACAGAAATCTGTCACCTTAACATACAGTGCAAATTCATTTGCAAAACCAGAGCCTTCTTCCACATCTGAAACCCACATAAACTCATTTATAGAATATTTACAGGCGGGGCTTGAACAACTCAAACCGATTCGCAACCAACGGGAGAATGGCCTCGAACTTTAGGCTGAGCCAAAGTGAAAACTCATGAAATAAAATTAAAAAATAATCACCATCTGGATAAGAAACAGGCTGAAATGATCAAACTGTTCGCCTGTTTGCACACAAAGGATGCGGCGCGATAAAGTGAGGGAAACAATCTTCCAACACAATCCTCCATCTTGTAGTAAACACTTCATACAGAATGACCCAAATAAAAAGAACGGGTTAGAACTGAGGTGATGAGAGTTCAACACCTGACATTAGAGTTAGCAGGATAAACTGTTTTTTTTTTTTTTTTTATGTTTTTTACAATTCTCGAGATGACGACTGATGAGAACATGAAATGAAAAACAGAGCGCAGCGTTTTTACACGAGCGTAAACAGTGTCATGACCTGCAAAACGTGGATTATTAATTGTTAAATGTCACTTCTAACATGCCAGGAGTCTAACACTTATATTCTGAAACACGCTATGAACAGAATCCTCTTGATAATCAACATTGCCAGCTCAGTTTTGGTTTAAAGTAGGCTCGTGTTCGTCAAAACCATAAAAGCTTTTTACATTTACACTTGCGCCTACAAGGCATACTGTATTTGATCATATTTCATGACCTGCATGCTAGTTTACGCTCCCTCCATCGACACTCATCTGAATGACCTTCTTGCCTGTCCTTCATTACTTTAGGCAGTAGTCTGAGCCTTTAAAAAAATAAAAATAAACACTGGAGCTGCATTGCAAGAAAGCTGAGAAGGGAATTTGTGCAGAAAACCTCCCAAAATCACCGCCTCTGCTCAACATTCCTCCACTAACTTCATGTCAGCACCAGAAACAGACACGCTGAGGGTTAGCAACAAAAACAAGAGTTGCGTTTGTGGATTTTGGTGATTTTTTTTTTTTTTTTTAATTTTTCATGTGGAATGAAGCAAAGCCCAGTCGACCTCTGTGCAGAAGGCATAGTGTTACGAAGCACGTTTGCAAATTGCTCGATTCCCCCCCCCATTGTCTGTTCTTGCAGGATAAACAATCAGTAACTCCAGCAAACAGGAAGCGTTGGCTCACAGTGTTGGACGTACCAAGATTCCGGTTTATGGTTGTGGGACTCTTCTGGGTCGGCGTGGTCAGGAGGAGGAGGAGGAGGAGGAGGAGGAGGAGGAGGAGGAGTCCCGGTAGAAACAAAAAATGGTCAAATACAAGGACTGTCCTACAGCTTGGTGTATGAGTGCAGCAAGGACAAGGTAGCAGATTCACAACAGAAACGCACAATCTTCTCCCAAACGGCTTCAAGACTGGAAGTAGGATGGATGGAACTTGGGTCACGCATACACGCACACACACACACCGATCCAATATCACAATAAGGGCTCCGGATGCGTCTTTGTCTCCCTCTGGTGGTGGTTGTCCCTATCAGATCGACTCTCCCTTCAGATACAGGTTGCCTTCACGCACAAACATGAACAAACGCCCTCCTCGGCTCGCCCCGTAGCTTTATTCAGGCTTATCTGGTGTAGTAGACTCTGTAGTAAACACTCTTGGAGCGCCAGAGTGAATACGAGTTGTCAAACTTGAGCAGGTAGACGCCGCGGCCGGGGTACTGGTGGCTGCCGGCGTACACCTCCTCGTGACAGTCCCGCCGGTAAACCGGCACAATCTCATCCACGTGGGGCTTCCCCGCCTCCTTTTTCACCTTCTCTTCTGTGGAAGGGTCACCTGAGAACAGAACAAAAATAGATTACGGGTTTTAGCTCATCTTACCCCACCAAAAAAAATAAAAAATACAGGTAGTCCTCGGGTTACGACGGTCTCGTCTTACATTTCGATGTTACGACGCACCTCCCTTATTCACGTTACGCGGTTACGTCGGTTTTATGACGTTAAACGTCGTAACGCGGCGGCGGAAGAATACAGTACGCGGTGCAGCGGCGGAGGATTACAGTACTGTACGGAGGAGGACGGCGTCACTAGCATCCAAGTAGGCCATTAGCCCTTCATTAGCCCTTCATTATGGCTCCCAAAAAGCAAGGAGGACTCTTCTGATGGCAGTGCATCGAGGAAAAGGAAGGCCATCACCATGGACTTATGTCGAAAGTCAGTTTACGCGCTTGGTAAAACAGATACATCATATGTATTTACGTACGTTCCGACTTACGTCAAATTCGGTTTACGACGCCGCGCGAGAACGGATCTACGTCGTAAGTCAAGGACTACCTGTATTTAATTTAGTCACTTATGTTACATTGTTACATCCTGGCTGTAGTTCCCTCAGCTCTGCTCGCGGTTGGGTTCGACATGCTAACAACATGTTTAGTCTTTGTGAGCGTTCAGGGTTAACCAGTACAAGCTGGACGTAGGTTTTACTACATTAGATTCAAAGATCTTTTTTTTTTTGGCATAATCTTTGTAAGGTAAACCTCAAACAGGATGAATTCATCCACAGACTGAGCAGAGCTTCTATATACACCAGGAAGTTGGAACAAATTGTGAATGACAGTAGAGGGTTTCTCGAAACTCTTGCACGCATTTTAGGCATTTTAAAATAAATTGCAAGATCAGTACAACAGTTTTGGCTGGATCCCATCTAAAATTGATAGATAGCTGAATATTTCATGACTGCCACACCTTTATTTCTGCTGGTGTGAAAGATTGTAGTATTTGTAACTTACTATGCATATAATTTGTTCTTGCAAAATAAAAATATGCACATAATGTTTATTTTGATTTAACATAAAAAGCTCCAGTTTAATGAAGTAGTATCAAAAACTGAATGCATTCCAAACCTACATTCTTTTGCATCTGCCTTAAAAATCTAAATTCATTTTTTTCCCCCCCCTAATAAATGGTACAACTATGAGACTGTTCTACATTATTTAGATATACACAACATTCCAGCTTAAATTTGATGTTCT
>JAVCKU010000065.1:11619440-11633018 GCA_032273985.1 Hypsolebias coamazonicus
AGATACTGCATTTGTTTAAACTTTAAAAGGTACCAGAGGTGGATCTAGATTGTATTTTTTGAGTGGGTGGAGTATGAAGTTCCAGCAGGGGGGCTTTAAGACCTAACTTTAATATTCAGGTTATTTTTGTATGCAAATGAGTAAAACAAAAACAAAAAAACCATCAGGGTTTATATTTTTTCTGTACTTACTTTTGCTGTTTTGAAGTTTATTTTGTTACAGTATTGTTTTTTGCATTTTCCTTGTGTTCAGTTTGTTTGCATGGCCTTTCTGTATCACCAAGCTCTGTCCAGTCCTGTCTCGTTTCCTCACACCTGCTCCCTGTTCCATTAAGCTCACCTGTCTCCAGTCTTCTCATCAGCCCTTGTACTTTTAGCCTTATTTCACTTGTCAGTCTGGCACTGTGTATGTTCTTATGTCTGGTTCTCCGCCATGTGTTCTCATGTTATCTTTTTTTGTTGATGCTACCATGTCAAGATTTTCTTTTGTTAATAAAGTTTAAGTTCTTTCTTTTTTTTTTTTTTTTTTACATGAGCTTCTTGTGTCATTCTGCTTTCCTGGGCCCTGTCTCCACAAACACTTCACAGCCCCCACACACACAGTCAAGAACGTTATTTTTTTATATAAAATTTTAAAAAGCAATTTTCTCCACTCAAAACATTTAAGACATTTGGTGACAAACAATTGTAATAAGATGTACAGAAATGTTCAGAAAAGGTGTTAAACTCATTTTTGCAAGAGGCCAACAATGAAAAATCTGATTCTGTTTCGGTGCTAAATTCCGTCAATGTTTATTCATTCATTTATTTTTACAAAATAGTTTTTCTTTCATATCTTTAGATCTGTTCCCCCCTCCCCACCCCCGCACCCCAGATTTGTCACTTTGAGTCCTGGAAACTTTTAGGACAAATTACAGTCGTGCTTCAGGGGAAAAGCAGCACCGGGAGTTATAAGTTAACAATCTGGGAGTCTTGAAACCATCTCTGTCACTGGTAAAAATTTCCGGCCCAGTTCGTAGGAGAAACCATTTTCAAATTCAAGATGTGCGTGTGACAGAGACTGAAGTCCTGTGAACTTATTGACCTTTAAATTATACAAAATTATTTTAACTAACCTGCACAAAATGTGAACACTGGGATGGTAAAATCTAGTTTTACTTCGACCGTAGTCATTTTGTATTGCCTCGAGAACCATCACTGCATATTACCAACCTACAATGTCTCTTTGCTCTCCATCTCCAAGATCTTTGTACAAAATGAAGTGCCAACGTGAAAACAATAATAAGTATGTTTCTATAAATTAAAAAAGTGCTGGTATATACGATCATATTCATCCATCCATCCATTATCTTTACCTGCTTCGTCCTTTTCGAGTCATAGGGGTCACTGGCACCCATATCCAATCAGCACTGTGTGAGAGGCAGGGGACCCTGGACAGGTCTCCAGTCCATCACAGGGACAGAGACAAACGAGACAATCATTCACTCTCTCATTCACACCTAGAGACAATTTAAAGTTACCAATCAGCCTAACATGCATGTGTTTGGTTTGTAGTAGGATACTGGAGTACCCAGAGGAAACTTACACATGCACGGAGAGAACATGCAAACTTCACCCAGAATGCACCCCCCTGGCCAGGATTCGATCCGGCAACCTTCTCTCTGAGAGGTGGCAGCTCTACCAACTGCTCCACTGTGCCACGCATATACAGTAATAGTTCAAGTAAATCAAAGCTTATAAGATGTAAGATGATTTTGGTTAATTAGAGGTTGATATGAGTTGGAGTTTATCATTATGGCTTTAAACATTTGCATGAAGTACATTAAGTGGGAAAAACATAGAAAAAAATATTTATAGCGACAAGTTAATTCAAAGTGCTTTACACAAACAATAAAAGCAAGGCAGCAGCAAACAGGACGGTCTTCAACATCATTAGAGTAATTACTAGAATGAGACTTATGATTGTTATGATTGAGTCAGTGAGGTTAAGTTCTCATAGGACTATTCTTGTGGAGACGAATCTGAGATTAAGCTGTTAACGAAGGCATGGATTGTTTTTGGAGTCATCTCCACTTGGTTAAACAATGCTGAAAAGTCAAAATGAACAAATTATAACCTATTAATAATGTTTTTGTTGGTTTGGAGCCTTTTGTAGAGGATTTCAGTGGCGATACTTTGTTGCTTGATATGAAAAAGCAATTTGCTGAAGAAACATATTCATCTATCCATTATCTTTACCCGTTTCTTCCTTTCCTTTTTGCTTCTTCTTTCTTGGGTCGTGGGGGTCACTGGTGCAAATATCCAGCAGTCACTGTGCGAGAGGCGGGGGACACTCTGGACAGGTCTCCAGTCCACCAAAGGGACACATAGAGACAAATAAGACAAAGCACCATTCACTCTCTCACTCACACCTAGGAACAATTTAGAGTTACCAATCAGCTTAACGTGCATGTTTCTGGTCTCTGGGAAGAAACCGTAGTACCCAGAGAAAACCCACGCGTGCACAGAGAGAACATGCAAACTCCATCCAGAAAGGCCCCCGGCCAAGATTCGATCCGGCAACTTTCTCGCTGAGAGACTACTACTCTAACAACTGCACCACCGTGCCGCCCTAAAATAAAACACAAACAGAAGCTTATATCTTGTTGAAGACTGTAAAAAAAGAGAAGATGTTTTGCAAAAACTACACACAGATACCCTACATTGTCATCAGAAACCACTAGACTTCTACAAACAAACCATGCGGGTGAAGAAAAATTGTGTCAACTCGGCACAGAATGACCGTGGGACATCAGTAAAAACACACCTCCACCTTCAAGACTTCTTCTTTTTTACACTTCGCAGGTAAGTTTGATTCTTTTCCGCACCACAACACTTTTCATGTCTAGGTAAAAGTAAATTGTGGATTTTTGTGGGCCATTGAAATGGTGTTGGACCATGTCACCTGTAAGATGTTGACGTTCACTTTAATCTTTTTTGAGCACCGTGGATTGCACCCATTTTCACGTGTACTGCTGTAACCCTTAGTTTGACACTTTCCCCGAAAAGCATTCAATGAATCAGCCTCTACAGACACACACACACACACACACTTACATCCCACACAAACACACGCAGTCCATACCTCCCAAAGCCTACAATCCCGTGGAGTCTGTTCAACTTCCTTCTGTTCTCAAACCAAAAGCCCTAAGCCAACAGATGCTTTTTTGCTATCATCGCCAGTTATCACTCTTAGCTGCTTCTGATAAGACTTTACTTTCTGACCCAGATGTTAAGGAGTTCAATTTATCAGATGCACCACAGGAGCAACGGGGAGGTTGAGGGATGAGTGAGCCTCGAAAATACCTTCAGGCCTAAGAGACGTAATATGCCTTTTTGGTTTTTTCTTTCTTTCTGCCGTTCTGTAGCTGGTGTTTCTGAAGCGGCGTTAGTGCGGTAAGGAGCTCAGTGTCTAAAGAGGCTTTGGTATGGGCAGAAAGATGGGCCATATTACTGCTAGGCTAGAAGCCTGCTTGATTAATGGGCCAGGATAATCACCTCATCAAATCACTCTCACTTATTAAATCTTGTTTAATATCGTAATGAGGGCCCTCCAGAGCTGCTTTGGTAAATTCCCCACTCTCCCCAGCTTACCCTTGCTCTTGCTTTTCCTCTTCTGCCTTTCCGCTTGAACAGGAAGACTGATTATGCCAAGTTCCCCTCTGCCCTTGTCCGTCTGTCTTCCTTTCGTTGTCTTGTACTTCCTATCTCTCTCTCCCTTTCTTGCCTTTGCACTGCTCCTTAGCTTACAGGAAAAACTGAGGTATCGATGTCTCCTCTTTCCCATATGACCCTGGACTATGTGTCGGCAACAGTTTACATAATTTCTCAGGTTAAATTTACTGTTTCCTTGGCCTCTTTTAATTTGCTGTCTTTCTTATTCGTGATGGATGTTGTGCTGGATTGTCTGATCATAAATTACTGTATGTATGAGGGTCGGGACCTATTTGAAGACTGATGTCGCTTCCCAAGGCTTTTGTATGCTGGAGTTTATGGAAACACTTCAGGTGAAGTAATATCTCCGCTGTCTCCTTCGGGATGATTTGTGATCTCTATCCGTGGTATCACAACATTCCCTGGGTTACTCCAGCATGGGCCTTAATGTGTGTGAGGAGACAGCTTGCATCTCCTTCACTTGACCTCCAGCAAGGCAGATATGCGTCTAAAAAACAACATGCCATTGTCTTATTTATGGTCTTCTATGTGTCATTGTACAATCTTGGTTACACAGCTGCCACTATTTGTTTCCTCTAAGGAAAAAAAAAACCTTCTCTTCCCTCATTCACCCTGAGCTTCGTTTTGTCTTTCAATAGCCACTCACTTTCACTGCTCTCATCTCAAAGTTGGACCCAATCCTTAGTCGTCTCGGAAAGTAAGCAGGCAACAACTGGCTCAAGGTGACCAGTCCAGGCTTGAGAGAGAGAGAAAGGTTATGGCTGCATCTTCCCCCTGAGTGCCTTCCATTTTTTGCCTTTATTGTTGGGAAGCAGCTGTTGTGTACCTGGACCCCATGAGTGGCGCCTATGCTGGGTATCTTGGCAGCCAAGCTCCCTAGGCTTTGGATACCAGAGTGAATCAATTCTTAAAGATGACTGTCTGCGTGCAGCGTCACATGGACGGGCCCAGAGTGAAGGGCTTAGGGGGCTCTGGAGCTGGAATGCTCTTTGATGGAAAGGCTGAAGAATGAGGAGGGAGGGGAGGAAAGGAAAATATGGTGGTGATGGTGTGTGTGGAGTGGGGTGATGGTCCTATTGTTATGCCAAGGAATGCCCTTGATGGAGATAAAGGGGTATTGTGGTTTTTTTTTTTTTTTTTTGGCCCATGAACTCTTTTGGACTTGGAGAATTTATGGGTGAAGGACCTTTGAGGGATGAACATCTCAACATCTTTCTGAGAAACGTCTCTCTGTTCCATCTTTCTGACGATACCCAAGTCCTGAAAGGTTCTCTAGGACTCGAGTTCATGTGTGCAACTCAAGTTCAACATCTAACTGAATGTATAAAGTTTAGCCACTTGTTTGGTGGCTCTGAAATACAAAGTAATACCAGGAGAACCAAACTTCTTCTAGGCAGAGACTGACAACAGCTGAGAAGGAACGAGGTGTGGGTCTCACAAACTCAGAGGGATAGTTTGAGTTTGAGGTGAGGCTTTGTGGAAACCTGTTAGCTCTTTGAATTACCTCTAAATGAAGGGGACAAAAGATAAGTTCTTACCAAATGGATGATCTAACAGCTAGTTAAGTAGTTCCAAAGGCTAAGGTTGAGTACTAAACAACTCCAGTCTAAAAAAGTCATCATTTGCACACTACATGGTTATTGTAACACCAATAATAACAATTTTGTTGATCATGATTGTCCACAGAGATCATACAGGGATTTAAATGCAGGGGTGACAATTGTCCAAATTATCTCCTGCACTATCAGTCTTTTACTTTTTTTTTTTTAACATCCCTCTGGAATATAATAACAACCATTCTTTACATTTCTGTGTGGAGGTAAAAGCAGGTCTGTAAATGGTTTCAGTGCAGGATGTTTTGGAAAAGCTGCCCGAGAAGGTTAAGGATGTAGTGAGAGTGGAATCTGTGTTTGGTAGCCACAGCAGTAGCAGTAGCAGTGTCATCTTTGGAGAAAACAGCCTCGTGGTCATCCCGTGTCTGTATCTATTTCATGACAAATGAAATACCACAGGCCCAGGCCAGAGACAATAGCTTGTTTGGCTGGAGGTCATAGTGGTGGAGGTGTATGTGTGTGTATTGATGGGTGGCAGTGGGAGGAGGGCTAAGACCAGCTTCCAAACCCTGCAGCTGTCCCGGTTGTCACTCCTTGTCTTAAGGCTCACTCCAGGTTCAGTGCTCCAGTCTACGGATCAAGGGATGCGTGTCAGCTAATGGTCTGTGCATACGTGCACTACAGCCGCAGCTCAGAAAGATCTTGCGACGCAATTCACAGTACGCTGGAAAACAGCCCCAGAAACAAAAGGCGAGCTGAATGGTGTTAAGACCCCTTCAGTATTGAGCGACCCCAGGCATGAGGTCATCATCCTTGGTTTAGAAGCCTTTGTTCAGCTGCTTGATTGACAGGAAGGGTGGCTATCAAAGGCAAGCGTGGGGTCAGTTACGGCTATGACTTGAATGCATCCAAGATGCAGCCCAACTTAATTTAAAAACTTCAGATTAGTTACTGAATTTAACCTGAAAAGACCACTTTTCAAAAACAAGCGCAGGAAAATCAAGACATTCCTGGAGACGCACCGCACCGGTTCCGATACATTTAAACTTGGCGCTGATTTACTCCCCTAATCTGTGGGCCTCATTCAATATAAAGTGTTTGCAGTAAAGTGTGTGAATCTTTTAATCTGTGCTGATAACAGGTGATGAACTTTAATGCACCGCTAATATTCCACGAGCAAGCCTGTTTGTGTGTGTTTGTGTGTGTTTGTGTGTTACAAAGAAAAGACAAATGTCCCCCTCCCCTCTCCCTCTCTCACCCTTATGTCTCAGAGATTAGCCTTTGCTCAAACACCTCCTGTTCATCTAAGTAATTAAAACATTAGAATTACTGGATTATAAACTGCTTTTCATTTAATCCAGCACTCGATGCTCCCATCATCTCGCCAAATGGGTCAAAAGGAAATATAATGGGCCTCGGTGGTTTTTGACTCTGGGATCTGGAAGAGGCAAATGGGTGCCAATATTGGCTATTACATTAGGTGTGTGTGTTCGTGTGTGTGTTTATTTGTGTGTTTGTGAGTGTGTGTGTGTGTAAGGGATAGAGAATGAGAGAGAAGGCAAGCCCAGACTGGCTTTGCCCCGAGTACCATCTGTCTTGGACCCACTAGACCCAGTTTACACTGGAAGAAGCTAAACTAGTTCAGTTTTTTTATCTCCACTCCCCCAGTGCACAGTTATGTGTGCACATGTCCACCCCCCCACACACACTCCTCTTAACCTCTTCTGTAAGGCAGTGGTTCTCAAACTGGGGTCGCTGGACCCCCAGGGGTCCGCGAGCCGGTGCCCAAAAAAATTTAATTGTTTTTATTTAATTTTTTTTTACAAGCATGTTTAAGAAACTACGCCAAAATGCAGGAAATCCCATCTATCTTATTCAAAATTTTCTGGGGAAGGACTCCATTTTATGTGAATAGGTAAAGTTTTAAAGTGTGTTTTGATGCTGTTCATTTTAATTAAAAGATTAAAAAATTGTATTAACACTATTAAATAACAGGTCTTAAGTTTTTATGTGACACAAATATTGCCATTGCATTAAAGACACGCATTGAAGAAAATAATTTAATAAACATGACGGTTGTGAGGGGGTCCCTGAAATTTTTCCTCCCTTGTAAGGGGTCCCTGAACCCAAAAAGTTTGTAATGAATAAAAGCATGTAAATATGTGATTACCAAACTTGTTTTATTCTGTGAGAGCACAGTGCGCTGGTTTTAAAGTAATGCATTCAGGACTGCACAACGTCTGTGCAACAACAGCGAGTCCAGGTTGTGCGAGTGCGTTTTATTCTTGAAACTCCTCAACAGGTGTTTGCCTCTGGGGCCTGCACCTTCGACGCATCATCAGGCGCCCTGATCGACCTCTTATACCACTTTTAAACTGTTGGCGTTCAGGTGCGCACGCTCACCAACTTTCTTCTGTTTTAAAGGGGAGCTCCTCCCGTCTTCTGCCGCCCCCTCTGACTCTTCTTGGCAGTCAAAATGAAGGTGTGCTGTGGGGATTCGCAACGTTGTCTTCTCACCTGCACTGTCTATATTAATCTGGAGAATGCGCTTGGCATGGTGTCTCTCGCTGAGTGTAATGCTGGTAGAAAGTTTATTTCTCTCGGCGAAATCTGTATCTTCTGGTGCATGTTCGCGTTGAGCTTTCAGATATTAATTTCTGCATAGTTTATTCTTCAAAATTTTAAAACAATTGCAATAATTGGTGAATATAAAATAGATAGAAGTGTCTAATTTAAACCTGTTTGAGCCGTTATTTATGGCTGTTGAATAGCAAACGTGGGCTTTTCTGTATTTTTTTAGGTGATAAAGTTTAAGTATTTCTCTTTCTTACAGGCAGAAATTGGAAAAGTTGGAAAATTAATTTAAATAAAAATTTTCTGTGACTTTTGGTTTTGAATAATTAACTTTGCCTGGAGATCCTGAGCACTTTGATAGAAGGTTTGTTTCTCTGCATCAGCTTCAATCCTACTTATGATCTACAAATTCAGCATAATCCCCACTATAAGAAAAACATTCACGAAGAATGATACTGCCACTGCTGTGCTTTACTGTATGGTTTTAATGCGGCAATAGGCCTGTCTGCTTTGCAAACCGAGCATGATTTTTTTTTTTTTTTAATTAGAAACAAAAGCTAAATCAGCTCTTTTATGGCTGCTTATCCAACTGCTTTTAAAGTAAAGGTTTTTCAGCTGTCCTACTGGTAAAGAGCAGCTCCTGACTGGCCGCTCTTCTTTAAAGACCTGGTGGAGTGTTGTTTTTGTAGTGTTCACACATTGTTTCCTTCATTCATGTTTACCTAATTCACACCAACTATTTTCATGTGGATCTAAATCTGGAATTTTTCCTTTTTTCAAATGTTTTTCAGCTCGTATAGCTGCAAATGATCTTTTATACTTTTCCGAAAACCTCAGCACTTTGTCACTTATAGTTTTTGGTGTCAAGACAAAAAAAAAAGTGATTATTTTTATATAAGTTTCTTTATGCACACAGTCATTAGCAGCACAATTTACTTTTGTGGGTGCATGCTTTTTGCTGCTGTTATGGCTTGTGTTCCCAAAAACAAGGGGTCCAAGTTAACAGTGACAGTTCCTCATGGAGTGACTGAGCGGCCCTGAAATCCAACAACAGATGCTTTGTTGCTCTGCTCCTCTTGGCTTGTTCTGGTCCTCCTTCTCCCTCGCTTTCTCTCGATTTTTTTCCCCTCCCTTTTTGTTGTGAGCTCATTTTCTTGTCTGAAGTCTTAATTTGGAGCACTGGCCAGTGAAGAGAGGGAATAGAGGAGAACCAAGGGAGGGAAGAACGAGTGGAGAGAGAGAGAGAGTTGTGGAGTGGTGATGGCTGCAGACGGACAGCCTTTTGTTCCTTATTTCCCAGGCTCCTCTCTTGAGGCTCCAATGGCGTTAAAGCCTTCCAGGAAGAGTGGCAGAGAGAACGAGGGAGAAAAGAGGGCATGATGATCTGTCCAACATGAAGTCGTCCAATTTCACAGGAAAAAAAAAAGCAAATACTCAGATGCTTAAAACGTGATAGAAGAGAATAAAAAGAAAACAAAACCCCCCAAAAAGAACTGATGTTGAGAAAAACAAAAAGAACAATCAAACAGGATGAGATGAGCATGTGGGGCCAATCCAAGATTTACATACAGGATGGAGGGAGTGCTGACACTGACCACTAGGTGTCCCCATCACTGACACCAGGCTGAGGATCAGACAGAACCAGACTGGTGGACAACTCAAGACTGAGCTAAACCAGCAGAATAAAACCATCATTTATCTCTTTTTCTAACTGAAAATCAATTACATTTTCATACAAAAATAAAACTTTTTGGTGCAACATTTAATTCTACATAATAAAATGAATACAGTTGAAACCATATGTTTACATACAGACACAACCTTTCTGGGACTGAGATCAGGGCTTTGTGATGGTCACTCTTTAAACACTGTAACAAATGTGGCAGCATGCGTTGGGATAGACGTGCGCAACATATGGCCCGAGGGCCAAAACTGGCCCTTGGACAATCTCCTTTCAGCCCCCATTTTCTTTAATGGAAGATAAATCCACTTTAAAATAAGTTAATTAAAACCTGCATTTTGGGCCCAAATTAAGCATATTGGACAAACACGTCAAAAACATTTGAAATAATCTAAAAATATATTTTTTTTTTCATGTTTCCAGAACTCGACTGAACCCCAAAGACTCCAAATAGTTATTTGTTTTAGTATATTTAAGCTAACAAATATATAATCACAAGAGCCAGATTACAGACAGCATGTTTTATATTCCTAAAGAGTAATTGGGAGACATCCATTTACGAAGCATGCTAACTATATTACAAGAAAAAGCCTGTTCAAAGTTTTTTTAATCTGTTTTAGAAAAAGTATATTTATATATTTTAATCCTCTATGTCACCCTTTTGTTGCTTTGAATATCTTGATTTGGCCCTGTGGAAATAAATGTTGCCCACCCCAGTTTTATGACATTGTCCATTTGGATCCTTCATTTGTACCCACGATTTAACTTCCTGGCTGATGTCTTGAGATGTTGCTTTAAAATTTCCACATCATGTTCTTTCCTCACGATGCCAACTACTTTGCATTCAGTCCATCTTGCAGCAAAACACCCACATCATGATGCGGCCACCTCCGTACTTCAGTTGGGACGTTGTTCTCAGGCTTTTACTCCAAATCAATACGGTCAAACAGTTCAATTTTAGTTCATCAGACCACAAATCGTGTCTCCCAAAAAAAAAAAAAAGGTATTTTTTTTGTCCCTGTGTGCACTGAGAATCTGTAATCTGTGTTTTCTTGATTATAAAGCACATTTAAAATAGCAGCGGTTACCAAAGTGATAATAAGCTCAAGGCAGTAAATAATAATAACAAGATGTAATTGAAAGCATCAAAAATAAAACCATGAAAACACAAAAACAATGAGAAACAACGACATATTAAGTCAAATCACGTCGCGTTTAAAAGCAGGAGCTGAAGGGGCCTGTCTAATGTTGAGGGGCAGATTGTTCCAAAGTTTAGGGCCCATGACTGAAAAGACCAATCTTCTTTTAGCGTCATCCTGGTTTTTGGTACAACCAAAAGCAGCTGGTCAGATGATCTCAGCACTCGAGAAGGAACATATTGCTGAAGTAGGTTAGAGAGTATAAATGCACTTGAAGGTCAACAGGAGAATTTTAAAACCAATTCTGGTATACACATGGAGCCAGTGAAGGGAGGACAAAACCAGTGAAATGTGTTCAAACCTACGAGTTCCTGTTAAGACTTGAGCTGCAAGTGCATTACAGTAGTCCAGCCGGGTTGTAACGAATGCATGGACTATTTTTTTTCAAGTCGTCAAGTTTTTAATGTCGTCCTCACCGAGTGGCCTTTCGGTCCACGTCGGTACCGAACCCGTTTCTCTGTGGAGTATGGCTTTCTGAGCAGCAGACTCTTACGTTTGTCTCGAAGTTGATACTCACGTTTTTACACAAAACATGTTCGTCTCGGGAGCGCAGAAGTCCAGGCGGTGTAGTGGCAGAACATTTCCACTTTTGGAACGGACGATCGTCCAGTGTTAAACCGAACACAAGTACGTGTTGCGGAGGTTGGCAACTGTCTTGACATCTTGGCTGATTTCTTTTGATTTCCCCGCAACGGCACACAAAGAAGCAGCGTGTCTGAGATGAGCCTCCACATAACTCAAATGGTTTCAGCTAACCAATCACAAGCGTTCAAAGTCATGATATCATCATCATCTGGGCTCTCCCGATTGTTTAAAAGCATCATAATCTCGCTGTATTTCCACTTGTGACTTTGATGAAACCTATAAAGCATTCTCCCTATTTTTTAACCAATGGAAATAAGTTGGGAACACTAACTGACCTAAAACATGAAATGTTTAGTCTTAAAATCTGGTTCTGTCTCTTTATCCAGTGTTTGACATCCGCTTTAGACTAAGCAAACAATTACAAGCAGTTGTACCATGAAGCTTGATAAATTCCCCCCCACCAGTTATAAAAAATACAGCTCCAGTTTCAAGCCCACAAACATTATTAGGAGTAGGTGTTTGAATGGTCGGACAGCTCATTTTGGTCACAGGTAGGAGGATCGCGCAGAAATACGGTCCTGTCTTCGTCACTGAAGTTCTCCAACACGATGGGGGAGTTACATCAGATTTAATGTGTGGGGATACTGTATTTATTAAAAACATGAATGTTTGCAGTCATGTTGCAGCCATCGTGGAAAATCCATTTTTAAGCCACTGGGCTCTAAAAAGTTAAGGCAAGCTTATCCAGTTGGGGGAGAAAAATAAAAAAAGACGATGTGTTTTTAACAGTAAACGTAAAAAGTTCTTGAACCTGTGCGTGTGATAAGAAGTGACCACAGAGGGACCTTGGGGACCGTGTCAACGTTTTGTGTGCCGGAGCGGGGACAAGCGTTGGGCAAACATTGGGAAAGACTGGCAGCCTTTGAGATAGTGGGCCGTTGATCCAAGACCGAGGAGCTGAACGTCCACTATCTCCTGTGTGATGCAGCAGCCAAGGTCCTGCTGACACACAGAACAAACACCTGAAGACAATGACCTTTGAACCCTCATGGGGAGAGATGGGCGGAGGGAAACAGGAAGTGGCGAAAGTTACTCTGTTGACTTGCAGCCTGCAGGCCAAGACTGAATCAGGTGGAATGATTGTGAGCACACGGGTCATTGTACAGAAAAAAGCTGCGCACACACACACACATCTTGCTCGAGAGAACAGAGCACAGATGTGCTGTGTGTGTGTGTGTGCGTGACGGCGGAAGCGAGAAAGTGAGTCTTCAGATGTAGCGACAGATGGTATTTGATTACAGAGCAGACGGTCGGTGTTGTACAAAGATGCTGTCTCAGCCCAACCTAAGGAGCTGTAGCCTCCGGTGAAGGCGAGAGGAGGACGAGAGGGAAAACGAGCACAGCAGAGAGAGAGAGAGAGAGAGAGAGAAGGGGGTAGAGGAGAATAAAAGCAAGGAAGAAAGACACAAAAGAAGCAACTCCAAAAAATGAGCATCAAAGCATGCAGAGTGAAAAGCAGTCAGGCAGGAACAAAGGAAGAAAAGGAGCCGAGCGATGGGCAGGCGTGGTGGAAAGTACAGCAGGGGTCACCAAGAGAAAATAGCAAAATGACGCAGAGAGACCACACCACGCTTTTCTAAAATACTCTGAAACAACTCCCAAAGCACAAAACATACACATGAATGAGAGACGAGCGTACAAAGCAAACAAAAAAACAAACAAAAAAGATCATTGTCGATAACATGTAATCGTTTAGTAACTGGATCAAATGTGAACTTGTAAATTATAAATCATTTACAGGCCGGGCGAAGTTGTTTGTCTTTCTGATCATGAACTTCTTGAATTCATTCATATGTTTTTATTTCCCTATTTAAAAACACCCCAAATTTTCTGCTTTACGAATTAAATAAAACAAATTGTTCGTAAAACGTAAACCCAGAAAAACAAAGAATCGACATGAAGTGTCTCTTGTTAGCTTTGATAAATGATCCTAGATTTGCCTAATTTTTTAAAAAATTTAACAGGAAAAATGTTTGAAGGACAAAAACCCAACATGAATTGACAGACACATATCAAATGTGTGATAAAACACATCTGGAGTTTGTTTTTCTGCTCTTTTCACTAAAACATATATAAAAAATGCATATATATACATACATACACGCGTGTGTATGTATTTATGTTTTTATATATATATATATATATATATATATATATATATATATATATATGTGTATACAGTATATATATATGTGTATATATATATATGTGTG
>JAVCKU010000065.1:11649714-11659735 GCA_032273985.1 Hypsolebias coamazonicus
CACCAACATGTCCATTCAGGTCTGCTCCAATCACCACTCTTTCCTCCCTGGGAATACTCTCTATCACTTCATCCAGAGGTAGCAGATAAACCGATGTGTTAAATATAGTTTTGCAACACAATGTCAGAAGTAACGATCTATCTATTAAGATCACAGAACTGGCAGGAAAGTTACAAATAATCCTGAAGCTGAACTCATCCTTCAAGTTGTAGTATCTTCAATGGTGAGCACCCGTATAAAGATTTTGCAGTACTGTACAGTACAAATATGCATGTTGTTAAATTTACGTAGGTTTAAGGGATTAGAACATTGTTAAGAACATAGCAAGTGTGAGAAGGGTTTATAACACCTTAATAAATATAGCGTTCCTACTTCGCAATTTTTCACCTATCGCAGTGGAGTCTGGAACGTAACCCCCGTGATAATCGAGGGACTATTGTACCATTGAATCCATGTTCCCCTTCTACAGAGTGCACAGTACATGTATCCTTACCAATAGGTTATGGTGGCTTTTTAGATGTTATACAAATGTACCATTGGCTACTCTAGTTTTGAGCGCTTCGTGTGACTGAAACAATTCCTGAAATTTCAATTTTAGGAAAACCGTTTCTCACTAAAAACAACTTTTTTGTTGTTGTTGCTGTCGGTTCATTTCCAACAGCCAAGTGAATCTGAAGCCTAGTCATTTTATTTGTTTAAGAAACTACGAGTGCACGTAGTTTGAATGGTCTGGACCATTTTTTTTCATTACCAGCCTTTGAGAGAGTTCTTGTGCAGGGCCTAAACAGAATAAACCCACCCAAGGTTCACACTAAGTGGACAAATTTAAATAATTGACATTCTACTATCACTGTTTCACGTACAAGTTGTGGAGTTTTTATTATTATTATTATTATTTATTTATTTTTTACAGTTTTTTTTTTTAAGCGAAACAGAGCGAATATAAGAAACAACCCCCACTTTTTCTGGTGATTAGATTAAAGCAATTCCAGGATTGGAGAAGGTAAAACTTAAAACTGTCCGCGCAAACTGAAAATACACTTTATATTAGCGTTAGCTTTTAACGTCACCCTCTGCTGCTTTTATTTAGGATGGGACGAATAATACAGAATAAAGCAGAAAGTGAAAGTGTGAGCCTCCTAATGCTGCCCGTTTGGTTTAAACTCGTAATAATAATAATAATGAATGTCTGCACTTATTATGAGAAACAGAAGGAATCTTGTGCTTCCTCTGATGGGCTTTCAGATGATTGAGACCTCGTCCATACAAGTGCCTCAGCCCGCCAGAGTCTCTCAAAGCCTCCCTTAAGAGGTTTGAAGATGGATGTGGGGAAGTGTGTGTGTCTGTGTGTGTGAGTGTGTTTGGGTGCACACAGAGCAGCCCCAGTGGACAAATAATAATGGAGAGAGACAGAAGAAAACACACACACATATACACACACACACACAAAAAGGAGAAAGTGAAGCCCTTTAATTGTGAGAGCTTGCAAAAACTCCCACTGCTCGCAAGGGCACTTCGCTCCTGCACGTCATCTCCACCCCTCCACCAGTCTCTCCGTCTTTCTCCCCCTTCGGCTCCCCTCTTTCCCCTTCTCCCTTCATCGGTCTCTCCCTTTTGTCTCCAAGCTCTCACCCTCCATACCCTATCTATCCATCTCCCCTCTCCCCTCTCTTTCTCTCCCCTTCCTCTTGCTAAAACAGTAGGACGCTTAACCTTGATAACAGTGAGATCCCCCCACCCCTCAAAGTGACACACACACACCACCAGAGAAGTGCTTTGCCAGCATGCCAGGCCGGTCCAAGGGACGGCTGTACCCTTCGAGGTGAACAGGACACCGGGAAATGCAGCAACAACAAAACACACACACACGTGCACAAAAGCAGCTCACTCCAGGTCTTTCTTAACACGAGCCCTTTAAAGCTCTTTTGTCAGCTGACATTGAGAGAGCGAGCGCCGTCGATCTTCCAGCGTTTAACGCACAAACACACACGGAGAAGGTGGCAAAAGGAGAAGTATGAAAAATGAGGTGCGGTAAAGGTGAAGTTACCTGCTGAGAATTTATGATTACAACGCGCAGGCGGCGCAGGTACATCACGCTGCTGATCGTACGCAAATCAGGACAGGGAAGTATAAAATGTGGTTTTCCAAAAACACAACACACACACACACACACACAAAACCCACTCATACTGTTGAGGGAAAACTAACAGAGAAGAAGAGAAAGGAGTGAGACGCCTGCTTTCTTCCTCTTCATCAGTTGAGACTTCCTCACATTTCTAACTGAACAAAAAACAGCTTACAGAATTTGTGATTTTGACATTTCCATCAAAATTCATCAAATATTCGTTTTTTTAAGGTGAATTTTGGGGAAATGCTGTGTTACAAAACTTTTTTTTATTTTATTTTTTATATTATAGTATATATAAAGTACTTTTTTCTTCTTTTTCGGCTGCTCTCTTTTTCATGGGTCGCCATAGCGAACTAGCTCATATGAAGACTTGGCGATTGTTTTTACACCAAATGCTTGTTTCTGATGCAGCCACAGCCCTCTGTGTGGAGCAGGGTGCCTATTTAGCACAAAGATATCTAAAAATTAGTGTTTGTACTTTTAGCTAGCAATTTGCTACATTTAGCTCATTTAACTATTAGCGAGTGTTTTGCTAGTTTTAGCTTTTAGCCAGTGTTCAGATTTTTTTTATTTATGTCAGAGTTCTGCTAATCTTGGTTTTGACACGTACTTTTAGCTTTTTCAGCAAATTTCAGTAAAGTCATTCACACTGCATGTTCATAAAAATGCTATTTCTCTAGTTTAAATCTGGATTTTAGCCTTTTTCCCCATTTACAGGGTCAGTCTTATTAGCGTTACACTGATACAAAAAAATATAAATTATATTACAGGTCTGATGTATCAGAGACTTAAAGTCAGCTGTAAGAAAAGAAGGACAGCGAGAGAGAGGAGTCAAAGAGGGCACAGTGAGACAGTGTCACATTATCCATCTGATTCATAAGTATTGGGTAAAAGTTCCTGTTCTCATATGGACCACATGCACCTTCAGCTCCTCCTTTTACAAAGCACAAGCAGCTTCCAGACGTTAGCCTGAGCCTGACTTGCTGAAACATTTACCTCAAAGTCGTTGGCCTTGTTGTAATGCATGTTGAGGGCTCGGAAGAGCTCGCAATCCCGGCTGACGCTCAGCTCCTCAGCCCCAGTGACGCCGTCATTGATGGCCTGGCGGGCGAACTTCTCCATCTGGATGTAGTAGAACTCCCTGAAGTTGCTGAACCACTTGATGAGCTGGGAGGTGATGCAGCGGTTAAACTGAAATCAGTGATGGAAGCAGGACAGAGGGGTTAGCGTGTTTATAGTCACCTTGTTTTTTCATTTGCTCCCTTAAAATTCTCAGTATTTATCACCCACTGTGACAAAGTGAGGGCGGATGATAATGTTTTTGCTCGTAGCTCTGTGTATGTCTGTTTCCAAAATATCTCGTGAACTACTGTATTTTACTGAAACTTGCAGGAAGTACTGGATGCACACCTACAACTGATTAACCTTTGGAGCCAGTCCAGTATAAGATGGCTGCCACAGACGTCTGTCCTTAGAAAACACAAAAATATAATAATTATATGATAGTAATAATTTGATATAATTATTATAATTGATTATAATTCAATCAATTTTACAATCCTTTTCAAAGTTTGCTGTGTTTGTAGCTGAAAGTGATTCACAACACACACGCTAAGTGTTAATCACTCTGCAAGAACTTTGATTAAAACTTTAGCATTAACTGAGTTAACACTGTTTTTCTGTTAGCAAAATTTCTTGTGAAATATGACAAATTTATATGAAACCCCAGAAAGAAACCTCTGGATGTTTAGATAAAAAATAAATAAATAAATAACTTTTAGAGTCAACTCAATTTAAGCTAGCCACCACAGCTATTCGACATCAGCCAACAAAAATAATTCAATCACATTCACAGATCTTGACCTAAAATAATAATTTAAAAAAAACAACAACATATACAATGACATGAAAGGCGGGGAGCAACATGCATTTCTTCAAGGAACGCTCTGCCTTTAATCATATACTGTATATGATTATGAAGCATTCACATCGTTGTGATCCATTTCTCTTCCGTATATTTTTCGGCGCGATTCTCGTTATGCAGTTTTAATCTATTTAAACAAATCATATTTCAAAGCATTCAGCTCTTTCAGGACAATCCTGTTGACTTTTGGTATTGGTTCAACTTTAGCTTTTTGAAATATTTAGCATTTCTACCATTTTTTTTCTCGTAGAAAATGATTTAAGCTCATTTACATCCTTCCAGTATTTAGATCTGTTTACAACCTTTGACTGCGCCTTTCACATTTTGTTCTGGTTCAGCTTCTTTCAGCTTCCTTGTGCAAAATTAAACTTTTTTCAGCTACTTTCAGCTAATGTGAGCTGTTTTGTTGTACTTTCAGGATCTTGCTGCTAACTACAACTTTTTGTGCTTATCCTAACTTCTTTCTGCTAAGTTCAGCTTGTTATGCACCTTCCAGCTTATTTTTGCAAGGTTCAGCTTTACTAATATTTCAGCTACTACTTAGCTGTTTTATGCTAATTTTAGCTTTTTCAGCTAATTTCACATTTTTTGCACTCATTTCAACTTTTTTTGGGTCTAATTCAGCAAAAATGTGCTCGCTCCACTTCCTTCTGGTAACCTTAGCTTCTTTCTGTTTTTTAAAGCTACTTTTCAACTTTAAAAACTATATTTCCACAATTTTTTGTTCATTTCTGCTTCTTTCAGCCTAATTGGGCAAATGTGTTTTTTCTACTTCTAATTTAAGCTTGTTCTAACTTTTCAGATACCTTTTTTTTAGCATTTGTTAAGCTAATTTTAGCAGTTTTCAGATAAATTCTAGTTTTTCATGGTAATTTCTGCTTTCTGCTTTAATTAACTTTTTTCTGAAAATTTCAGCTTATTATGCTCCAGTTCTTTCAGACTATTTCTGCTTGTTTCAGCTTTTTCTACTATTTATAGTTTTTATCTGTTTCCTTCTAGTTCAGAATCAGAATAAACTTTATTATCATTGCACAAGATACAACGGGAACACGTACGTACAGTCGTCCGAAAGATGGGCGGAGTGCACAAAGCTCTACTATAAAAGCGTGACCCTTTTATTCTTATTCAGAATAATATTTTTGCTTAGATGAGAAAAGGGAAGAAAACATAGTTCAGCTTCTTTCCACCTTTCCAGCTATTTTTTTTTAGCTAATTTCCCTATTTTTGTGCTAATTTCTGTTTATTTAAACATATTTCAGCTTATGTGTTCTTTCTGCTTTCTTCTTCTATTTTTGGCTTATTCTTTCATTTCAGCTACATTTCAGCATGTTTTTTTAATAGCTAATTTCAGCTGTTTTTCAGCAAGGTCTTCTATAATAAGCATTCACACTGCATTCTTGCAGGAAATACAAATTCTCTAGTTATTAATTGAATCAAGCAGGATTAGACACTTTGTTTTATTCAAACGTGTAGAAAAGACTTTGACATGTTTGACTCTTATTTAGCCACTGAATTTGAGTGTGAATGAAAGGCATTTTATACCAGTGATCTGCGGCGTGAGTTGAGATGGGAGGAGGCTGCGAGAGATTAAAAGACGAGTGGACGAGAGTGCACAGGTTGTCGAGTGAGGGAAGATGATAGAGATATTAAGTATGACAGCGAAGCGAAGAGGTTAGCGAAGGAAGAATAAAAAGAATGGCAGTGTGTGTGGTTCATCTTCCCCGCTGGGAGTAGACCTCCTCCTCCCCCTCTATCATAACCCTGAAAGTGGAGGGAGAGGTGGAAGAGAGAGGGGGTGAGACCGCAAACACATAATTGAACAGAAAAACGATTAAGTCATCATCTGAAGCGCCCCGGCCCGCAGGGGGCTCAAACATGTACTTAACCCCGTTCACCAATTACATCCTGATCTTCCTCCCCTTCACACACGTACCACACAGGGAGGAAAGGAGGAAGAGAAGAGGATGACAAGCGGCACGGAGAAGGTTGCAGCTATCTGATCTGTGCTGCTCGGATGGATCCAGTAGAACAGGGGAGTCCAAATGTTTTCATATGTGGGCCAAAACTATCCAGATGAAAGGACTCGTGGGCCACAAAAATGTGAATTTAACTCTCAACGTGAGCAATATTTTGTAGAAAGGACACATTTACTAATTTTGGTGGAGGAAGTATTGAATTGTTGCAGATCCAAAACATTAAAAGCCTCATAAACACTAAGCTTATATTTTTTATTAAAACTAATTTGATTTTTTTTGGGGTCTATATTGTTTTCTTGTGTTTGGAAAGTTCATTTTAGTCTGTTCTCAGCAACCAAAGAGTAAACTGAGTAAGTGTTCAATTAAAAGGGGGTTGATCATGATTCATGGAAGGTTTGATGAAGTTGATCAACTCGTATGTGGATGATACCATGTTATATTCATTTAAAAAAAACTCCAATTTCCTCTTGATCGGGTCAACTGCAACAGTTAAACAATTTTTATGAATCATTATCCAAAAGTTTCCTTTCTGGTAGAAATCAGTAAAGGTGTTTGGTGCTTTGTACCATGAAATGAAAATAAAAAAGATTATAGTCAAAGGTTTGTATTTTGCTTAATATTGCTCATTTTGATAAGATTGTTTTTCATCTGTTTCACTGTACCAAGAAAACTGCAGAAAGTCTGCATCGACTTTTAAAACCTGCTGGCCAAAATGATATTCTTAAACTGCAGTTGTGGGCCGCACAAAATTACTCCAAGGGCCGCAAATGGCCCTTGGGCCACACATTGGACACATGTGCAGTAGAAGGAGATAAACCTGGTTCTGTTACTTTTTTCTATTCTGTCCTCAAACTTTCTGAAACTATTCCATTTTATTTTGGTCTTCTAATAGCTTATATCTTCCAACTGTCGACCCCCCCCCCCCCCCCCCACACACACACACACACACACACAGACGTTTAGTCCCTCTCCTTTGCTCTTTCTGTGGTACAGGAATAAAAAAAGAGGAGGGGGGGGGGCGGGACAAAGTGCTCCTAAACGCTGAGCGCACTGCTTGCCGGGAAGGATGAGTGGTTTTGACATGGAGATTAGACTCTGGCTGTTGTTTGACAACACACACACACACACTCTTCCTGAAGATGGGAGGAGAACAAAAAAATTGATGAACGATGAACAAAACAGCTGGACCAAGGTGGGACAAGACAAAAAAGAAAGAAAGAAAAGCGGTCTTTCTGGAACGATCAGTGGCTGGAGGAGAGTATGTCTGATGTTTGGCAGCGAGTGTGTGTGTGTGTGGCTTTCCTAAAGTGCAGGGTGAGCATAAATGGGGAGGACGGGTGCATCAGACAATGGTGTTTCACTGGTTGGGATGGCGGTGGTGCAAAGGGAAGGGGGGGGGATAGGAGGGGGTCGGACTCGGAACGTGAGCAGTCAGCAAGCCAGGGTCATGACATCCGAGTGTCAAACAAACAAATTACTGACACTTACAAATACGTCGGCGTGTATTCTTAAACGCACACAACGAGGCAGACAGTCGGAGGGTGACCGGGCCCAAACACACTCTTTCACTTCACGGTGCACGGAGTGAAACCAAGTCCCACTGGGTGTGAATTTGAGACGGAAGTGACTGGGTGTTTATCCATGCAGGCATGCGTGTTGACATGCGTCTGAGCAAGTGCAAGTCAGAGCAATGCATCGTGAGATTAAAGTCAGTGAACGCTGCCCATCGCTCATGAGAGGGACCCTTGGTGTCACTGCAGCCGACGGGGAAAAATACATTTGTCGCTCTGGACGAAGATTATTACGTCCACAGTCTGGGCGAAGACGTATTAGGTTAGGCTCAATCACAACATCAACCACGCATGTGCAGAAATGCTGTACGTTGCTGGTAAATAATTCAATTATACTCAAATTAACTCCCCTCCTAACACTCAGGGATTCAATGTTGGCAAGTTCCCCCCCGTCAGCTTCCAGCAGTCTTGGTTCATTAAGTTGCTGGTGGGGCACAGAGACCCCCTGATAGCAGCTAAGGACGGGTGTGTTCAGAGTAAAAGGAGGGAATCGGTTCAAAGGAGCACATCGCTGCAGCTCCTTAATCAGAGCTGGCAGGGGTCAGCCTGCACACACATGAGAAGGAGTGAGGAGAACGTGTGTGTGTGTTTGGATCTGTAAGTGTTGGAGCATCTATGTGTGTAAAAGTGTGTGTGTGTGTGTGTGGCTACGAGGTAGAGCAGAGAAAGCGACAGTGGAAGCGTGTTTCTCACACTCACACTCAAGAGCCTGTGAAAGGTCAGCGCTTAGTGCTAACAGCACGAGATAAAAAGTGGCATGCACGCACACACTTGTGCACATGTTCTGTTGATGAACAGACGCGCACTGAGGTCTAGAATAGGAAAACACTCAAGTGTCCTTTGTCTAAACTATATTAGTCGCCTGCAGGAAAGAGTCAGGAGCGCACTCGGCCACAAACGTCTGTGCACGCTCTTTTGTTCTTTCGGCTGGTTGTTTTGCAGGAGCGCGCTCAGATTCAAAGCCGCAGGGTCTCCCCGAGCCAACGCTTTCTGTATGAACTGCGGCGCACGGATGACCTCAGAGTGCTCGGCAGCATCCAGAACAACCAGAGAGAAGCCTGGACGGGCCTCCCTCTCTTGTCTCTCCCCGTCGTAAGCCCCTCCACAGTCACCGGGGCTTTCCGACGTTTCCTGTTGTCGCAGGAGTGAATTGTGGGAGATAATCTCTGGGTGACTATTGGCAGCTTGCACACAAAAAAACCTGAAGCGGCCCTGGAAAACGGGCTTTTGTTGCTGCTGTGACTCAAAATCCAGTCGCAGGCTTTTCTTTCTCCGCCGGCCCCGACGAGGCGCACATGCCATGCCACACCATCAGCGAAAAAGAAGAAAAGAGAAGGAATGTCATATAGAAACAGGAAAACCCTCCTGACCTTAGCTGGCAAAAAGCACACGGCTGGCCCAGACGCTACGACTTGTTGCTAAAAGTCAACGACTGAAAACCAACTATTTGGATTAAAACGGGAAAGTTAACGTACAGTTTCTAAAGGCAACAACTTTTTAAATTGACCTAATCTCATTGGTCTCTCGACGCTAGCTTAAAGCACCACTTGCAACAATAATGAGATGTTTCAAAGCTAGCAGGGTAAAACGGGCTCTCGTCATCAACACCAACAATACCCTTAAGACGAATGTGTCAAAACATTGCCTTAAAAGAAGCTTAGTGGAGGGGAACAACAGCCCCAGCGTCCCCTGGTTGTACGGCCAACCCACTTCATGTGTGCACTTGGTTCTTGATGGTTCAGACCTGATTAGTCAAGACCTGATTAACCCTAAAGACTTTTGTTTGAAGACGGGCTCAGTCTAATGAGATCGTCCCATTCCCATACACTGCTTTCAAGCCTGAGCTCATTGTTATTTACTGAGAATGAAAACAAACTACAGTACTGTGACCCATAATCCCATAAATATCTTGACCTTGTTTAGGTTCCTGATGAGGCTATTCACGACGAGGTCACTTCCATGGGAACGATTAATCGGCAAAGCAAATCCCAGATTTAATCTTACATCTTATCAGGAAAATTTTGAATCTGTGACGAAGCTGAGTCGAAACAGATGGCCGCCCGTCCTGAGCCTACTTTCTGCTGGAGGTTTCTGTGAAAAGGGAGTTTTTTTTCTTTCCACTGTCTCCTTTGTGCTTGCTTAGGATGGGAAACTGCGACAAAGTGGATTCGACACAATCCGCTGGCTTCCTCAGATGGATAACGTTTACGAGTTGTGTTTTATAATGCGTGTGAATGTTTCTGCGCGGTGCCCTGAGACAACTTCTGCTGTGACTTGATGTTACGTAAATAAACTGAACTGAGTTGAGAAGTAAAATAAAAGACATCATTGCCTCTTTGTTATAATACAGGTAGTCCTCGACTTACGAACGGGTTCCGTACCTACAAACCGTTTGTAACTCGATTTTAACGTAAGTCGGAAC
>JAVCKU010000065.1:11665931-11676701 GCA_032273985.1 Hypsolebias coamazonicus
GGGTTTAAACGTACAATTTTAGACATAAATACTGCAGAATGCACAGGCACAAAATGTATATTACACCCTATGCTTAGACAATGACAGCATCAGCAATGCATGAACAACATATTCCAATACATTAAAGAAAGCTTTAAAAAATAAAAAAATAAAAAAATAAATAAAAAAATGCAACATAATAATATACCAGAGTTTTGAAGACCCTGATTTTTTACAGCCATGGTCCTGAGCCTTGCCCTCTTCTCTCAGCTTCCCATTGTTGAATCAAAACCATAACCACTAGAGGGAGGGAGGGGAAAAAGTCATCAATGCAAATGAAAGCCCAGAACCTGAGGAGCTTCTCCTGGTTTGCCAGTTGTCAAAACCGAATGTCAATAATTAAAAGAAAAAAGACAGGGGGAAAAAAATCTGAAGCGTTCACTTCCTCATCTTGTTGTTATGTACAGATGCTCCATATTAACACGGTAGAATATCCGTGGATTACGGTGAGTTAAAAAGCCATATCCTCACTCAGGCTGCCACAGGAGGAAATAAGGACGCCTCTAATTCTGCCAGCATAATTGCGTGATTATAATGAGCTTCCCCCTCTCTCTCTCCTTCTCTCTCTCTCTTTCTCTCCCTCCCTCTAGCTCTGTCTTAATTTCTCTGTGTGTCTGCAAACACACACACACACACACTTATTCTAATAAAGTAGTGCTCATGCAGGGGGGAAATGGCATTAATGTATTTTGCTGCTACATTGGTGCTGTGCAGTATGAAGAACAAATGCCCCTTTTGAAATACATTCTGAAAACATAAAATACATAAAATCTACAAATTGTACTTTTATGTCATTCAACGAACAGCTGTCACCCAGACAGTAATAAGGAATAACCTGATGCCAAGCTGTGCCTGATTTCTAATATGTGTTTGCACATATTATAAGATAAGAACAAGAAAACTGCAGCTATACATTTTATTTTTATAAAATTCACGGTTTAAAAGTGAACTTGAATTATGAACTATATGAGGAGTGTTAAAATGAAATGTGCCAGCAAGCACAAACGAAAGGCATGGCTATATCCACATTATTCTTATATTATTTCTCAGTTACACCTGAAAGCTCAGCATCATTTGAATTTGGTATGTCAATATTCTAGAAATTTTTCTTTTAAAACACCAATTTTTATATTTACATTTATTTTTTATTTTTTTTTTTACTTTTTATGTACCAGAAGTTATCTATATCCCCAAGCACCAATTTCATTTTTCATGATTTTAATGGGCCTTTTATATTTAAATGAGCACAGAATGGCCTTGTTATGTAGAAGGGCTTTGCTGGAAATTATGTTTCAAAATTATAGCACATACTAGATGTTAAGAAAACCTGTCTCTTTAAACCTTACTGTAAATCATCTGCTTTTTCATCTATTACCGGTATGTCCCTATGCACTTAAAATATTAAATTCTGTCACAGTAACACCAGATCATGGCTTGAAATCAAACTCATCTAAACAATGACACACAGGAAAACGCAGATTTAATAATCTAAAACAAAAATCTCCGATTTGTTTAAAATGTAAAACACGTCATCAGAAGAAACAGTGTGCACGCATTTCAGGAGAAGGTGTATCCCTCATCGTCACGTTGCTAACTTTCACAGTCATTATTATTCTTTCAGCAATGTTTGTAGTTTGGCAACAGCATGCATCATCGTATTCTACCAGGATTTGTTCTCCCATCCCTCCAAAGCCGTCTAAACACGGACACGGGTTAAATGAGCGTGCCCACTCATGAATGCATTTGCTTAATTGCAATCCCTGACGGAAAACCTGCTGAGGGAGAAGCCCTGAACACAGCTAGAATACAAACCAAGGTGTATTTTTTTGTGTTAAAAGGCAATAATTTGTTCAAAGTGTGTTATTATCATCTTTGAGGTGTATGTTCTTAAAGACAGAGCTGTTTCATTTTTATTTTCAAAATATAACTGACATATTGAATCATGACTATAGAAGTCCTTGTGTGATAAAAACAGTAATTTCTGAGAAAAGGAGGTGAAACAGTGACTTAGATTGGCATTCACATAAACACAAGAGTTGTTTAATTATCAGCTGTAGTGAACATATCAAAAACTTCATGTTGGAGAAAATAAATTACCTTCAGACATATGTAATGAGACATGTTAAATGCTATATTTGCTCATGCTTTTCTTTTTAAGACGATCAATATTACACATTAACAGCAGAGTGCTTATTAATACAAAATCTAATGTTTAACCAGACAAAAGCCGTGTTGGAATGGACTTCACTTTAGAGAAACATATATGAGTTTAAATGTGTGAAATTATGTGAAGATTCCTGCAAAATATTAATTTTTTTAAAGGGAATTTTAGAAAAAGCTCATGTCTGCACTGCAAGTCTCCGAACCAACCAAATGTGTGCTGCAAAAACCGCTCTACTTAAGCGAAAAAGCTTCTGGATTCGCTGAGGGAATCAGAGACTACACATAAATTATTCAGTAGTATTTGCATTTGCATTGCAATTTGCATGCTTGTAGATTAGAGAGAATGAAGAAGGGGGTGCTGCACCAAAGAGAATTACATTCGGAACAATTTTCAGTCGTACTAGTGAGGAGATGACACAGATTTTTGTTCTGTTTCCTCCTCCGCACTGAGGTATACCGCTGAGATCAGTGACACACATTTCAAACTGTTGTTTGATTAATAAAAGAAGGAAACGATGAAAAATGCTTACCACAAAAAAACCCTGCCATTAAAAATGAATTGTGACATTGTACAAAGATTCTTTTTGACTGACTTAGCTGAGTTTTTTTTTTTTTTTTTTTTACTGTAATATTCTCATCATCTTTATTCAATTTTTAAAGCTTGTGATGTGAAGCTCAAAAGAGCTAGTAAGCACGGAGGAGATGTCATATGGATTAAACACAAATGGTGTGAAACTTTCACAGTGCACTGAAGATCCTGGCTATTATGTTTAATCTAAAAATAACAAGCCTGAAAAGAAAACAAGAAAAAAGGAAAAGGAAACAGGCACCATAAAGCTCAGAGTCATAGTGCAGCCATAGGCATGATGTGAAATGCCATGAGGAAAATATGCAGTTGATTGTTTTGTTTTACAAATGAACAGAACATCAACATCAAATGTATGGAATAACCCATATTCTGAAGCAAATAATGTTATTTAACAAGAAAAAGACCCTTGAAATATATTTGTTTAATGACAAGCTCCTTAAAAAGTCTTTAGATTTAATTAGTTTTGGTACATTTCCATCTATTTCAATTATTGTATTGCTTAAACCTTTTAGCATTCATTCCTAACATCATGATTAGCAAACAGCAAGCACAAAATGACTCTTAGAACCTGAGGACAGGGTGGTGATTACTACCATGGGCACCAACAGCCGAAGCCTGGTGGTGGTGGTGATGCTCGCTGGGTGTCTTCCTTACTACTAAGGGCAGAGCTTCAGTTTGGTCGTTAGTGGGGCCTGGAATCCCTGGCATACTGGCAAAGGAGTCCAGTGGGTTGGGAATGATGACATCGCCGAAGCACTGCAGCCTCTGGTTGGCCGTGTGAAAGTTTGGGTTGTCTCCATTTACAGCAGGAGGAAATCTTTCAGGGGGTAAGGATAATGGTGGAAAGGCCTGCTGAGGAGTAGGACGTGGAGGCTTAGCAAATACTTTAACCACTGTGTCCACTACCTGGGTCATAGCTGAATTGAGTTCCTGCTTCAGTGTTTCTGCTAGCTGTTTGCCTTCAGCATGCATGGAGGAGCCCGGACCTCCTTTGCTTCGACTGAGCCCATCTCTTCTTGGTTTCTCCCTGTCGGCTAGCATGGCCTGCTCCTGAAGCAAAGCCCGTGCCCTGTCAAGGAAATGGCTTGGATCGAGATCAGACATCTCGTTGTCAGAGCGCAAGTCATCTCCGCCCCGGTCATCTCCACCGGTGTCAGACCTCACCGGGCTGTCCTCTGACATATTCCCTATGTCATTATGGAGGTCGTTGTGTTCTGAGTCGTCGGTGGAGTCATAGATCTGAAAGAACTTCTCCTGCAGCTGCCGAAGCTGCTTTTGCATGTCCTCCAGCTGCAGCTTGAGTTGTCGCCTCTCCTCCTGCTTTTGCTCTTTCCTCTGGCACACCAGCTGAGTGAAGCTTTGCTGCTGCTGCTGAGGCAGCCGCTGTTTGCGCTTGTTCTCCCGACTGTTACCGCTGCACATCTCTCCACCCCGTGGGCTGCAGGGGGCCTGGTGTTGAGACTGAGGAGGAGGGCAGCCCAGCTCCATCTCCCGCTCGCCGTCCATCTCGTGGTCTCGTTCATGACGGGACGCAGCGGGCACCACCACGCTCGGGGAGTGGCTCATGCCACGTATAATGTTCTCTACACGGGCTCGCTTGGCACGCAGGTGTTCGTCATTGAGACGCTCAATGTCAAAGGTGGCCAGGCCAGGAGGGCGGCTGAACGGTGACAAGCACTCTTGAGGGGTGCTGTCCTGGGAGGAGTTACTGCAGGCGTCCTCCTGTGGAGCATCGGAGCTAGCATTAGAGAGCCCTGATCCAGGGAAGCCTGTTTCCATTCTGTCACCCCTGTCTCCCCTTTCTCCCCTCTCAAGTCCTCCTCCATTTTTAGCAATGTTATTCTTGAGAAGCTGCGAGATAATGGTGGTGCCAGGGAAGGGCATCATGGCATCCTCATATGAGTTGGCCCTCTTCAGTAGCTTTCGGAGTACATTTGACTTGGACTCGCTGTCACCAGCTGATAAAACGCCAGGCCCACCATGTGGCTGCACTACAGAGCACTCCATGGAGTCGTTGTCTGATCCGTGGTAAGAATGGGAGCTCAGAGAGTTCATGGCACTGAAAATGGCTGCTTTGGCGCGAGCGATGTTATCAGTGGTCGTGGCTGCTGCTGCTGCTGTGCTGCCGATGGTCCTCTTCACACCAATGTCCACACGTCTTCGCTTGGTCTGTCTGTTCAGGAGGGAGTCGCTGTCATGGTCCGGCATCACGGGCTGCTGCTATTGGGCCATATCCCACAAACCCAGTCCTCTAGGGTCAAAGCCTCTGTGTATCTACGAAGGGGAAGAAAATAAAAATAGCACAACTCACTAAAAAAAATACAAATTTTCAGGCTTTAAGTTTATTTCATTCTTCTTTATTACCTCAATTTAATCAACAAAAAAAGCTAAAATGGTACAAATTTTTTTTTTTGAGAAAATACTAGAAACACCAGCTGATGGTCTATTTGCCTGAAGAAAACAAACTTTGTTTTTACTCGATGTTTCTCTGAATACAGAGACATCCATGATTACATTCGAGCAGTGAAGCCGTAAGAACCGGTGACACGGGGGCAAAGATAACAGTCGAGATCGGGTCAGATTTAGGCCTTGGCTCAACATTCCAGGGCAAAGTCCTACATTTTATCCTGTCCCCTGTTACATGCTGCGCGACACTGAACCAGTTCCCACGGAACACAAAGCTGCATAAAATTATGATAATTACTTAAGTACTTGTCCTCATTTCCATGATTGTGCAGTGTGTACGTACACAGGAGCTAGCTAACAAAATCAAAAGAGTAAAATGAGGTGCAGATTATATTAAAAAAACGCACAAAAGGCAAACTCTACATCTTGTAAACCCTATGAGCAAGTGAGCCTGGTCACTTTAACAGATATATATTTTAATCTGTCTTCACACGTTGTGCAACATTAAAATTCTGTTTACTCCGATCAATATGGTTGTCATATCTTACTCAACAAGGAGAGTGACACAAAAAAGGAACACAAAACAGACCTATTGATTGTGGTGCCAGCGTGAGCTCACTTCTGTGTTTTTTGTTTGTCTTTTCATCTGGCAGGGGCAGTTAATTCTGCTCAAATGAATAGGTCGCAAGGGTCAACTCCGGCAAAGAGCAACTTAAAGCGCTCTTACAAAAACCCTAATGCCCCACTGAAAGCAAACCGTTTTGTCAGTACAGGTCCGCATCAATAGTGCCGTGTAAGCAGCGGTGGCGGAGTCTTGGTCAGAGCCACATCAAATCGTCTGCGCCCAAATATACGGAAAACAGAAGCAAATCGAACAATGTGAAGAGTGAACTGAAAGTTCAGCGTCTTCGCATCATAGATAAAAACCAATCCCTTTAAGAAGCAACGGCTCAGAATAAACCAGATCCAGAATTTAATTTGGTTTTAAAAACTGAAAATGAACGCAGTTTTGTGTTGGATATTAAATATAAAACATTAGATATATGTTTGTTCTGTTAAAACGATAGTTTCTGAGAGAAGTTGGACCAAACAGCAGGATAAACTGCACTTTACAGTGAGACTTGACGACACCATCTTGGATCAATTGTTTTATCTTTATATAAACAATTTAAGCAAAAACAAGTTACTTAAGCGAGCACATACACACAAACACACACACTGACACAAGCTCCATGCATCTCGTATAAATAAAATCGTAAAATCATGATTAGTAACACAATCCAGATGTGTTGTTAGAATAATGTCTCGGCGACTCAATCAAGAAGCAACACATTTATGAGGATTAAAAAAAATTAACTTGACTTAATCGCTTCAGGATCGTCTCCTGCACCTGTCTTTCTTCTTTAATTTTATCTAATTGATTAAAAAAAAAACTCCATAACTTTTAAGAAGTTATTGTGTTGTAAGACTTTCAAACAGTCTTGGAAACTTCTCTCCCCCCCCCAAAAAAAAATCACCAAACTAACTTTTCAACAAACAATCTAAAGAGACAGAAGAGGAGCTTGAGGCGTGGGATCATTTTGAGCTGCAGTGGAGTTGAGGTCTGGTGATGTCTTCAGTTGGGCCAGCTCTTTTATCACAAGTGTCCCAGAGAAAGAGACGCACCAAAAGGTTTACCCCCATCAAAAACAGAAGAACAGCCTCTGAACTCATAGTTTTTGAGGACAAGTCAACATAAAATAGTTTCTTGTAAATAACAACAACAACAACAACAACAACAACAACAAGACGAATCATGCTCCTATAAAACTTACTTTAGTTGCAGTTCAACTTGAGCTCTGCTTTGACGAGGAAGGCTGGGCTTTGCGCTCGCAAATCATCCTCATCCATTAAAAAAAAAAAAAAAAATGCACACACACAGACGCGCATGCACACCCGCTGCTCGCGCAACTCTCAGCACATTTGATCAAGTTCAGGGAAAAGCCAAACGCAACATCCGCGCCGCGACAAACGAGCTCCGGTGATGTTTTGATTTGTTTCTTAATTTTTTCCGCCCACCTTCCACCAGCGAGGCACAAAGAGAGGGAGGTGTCCGAGGACAAGGTTACTTACTCTGTAGATGAATCACGGGAGTGGGGAGGGTGGGGGGGAGACGACCTGAACTCCTCTGTGACGCGGGGCAGAAAACGCGCAGGATGCGCGAGGACTGCGTCGCGGAGCGATGGATGAGGAATGAAAGAGCTGGGATGAAATGAGAGAGGAGGAGAAAAAAAAAAGGAGCAAAGCCGGAGAAATGTGGATGAAAAGAGCTCCTGCGTCGGTTTCTCCTTCTGTCCTCCTGAAAGAGTGAGAGACCTATGGGAGAACGGCAGAGAAAGAGAGAGAGAGAGAGCGAGAGAGAGAGAGAGAGGCTGCGCGCGCTGTGCGTCTCCGAGGCGCACTGGATGCGGGAGGACTGGATGCTGGAGCGCTCCTCCGCCACTAAGATTCACTTTAAGACGAGGCTGAAGGAAACAGGAAGACGTGCGCGTCACGTGATGCAACCGGCGCAACCCACCAATAAGAAGCGTCGGTCCGGGCCACAGAGCGACGCACTGAACTTGACCACGGAACCGGACTTGGCAAAGTGAGAGAGAGAGGAAAAAAAAAAAAAGATTTACTCCCCCACCCCAAACCCTTCACCACTTATTATTATTTTTTTTTTAGTTAATCTGTTTCTTCCCAAATCACCGAGCACGAGTAAGGAGCGTTACGCACTTGGGTATCTTTTTACGCAGCAGCAAAAATCACTTAAAGTCGTTTATAATGTGTTGTTTTTAATACTCATTCATAAATCCTTTCATAGATCCGTTCTGTAATGACTTTTAAAGTGTTTATTTTAAAATACAAGTGTCAGACAACAAGTCATTTGGGGAAAAAAGCCGCTTAAATGAGTAATTCGCAGGTTCGATTATTAAGAGATTTCCTCCCATTTTAATATGATTTGTTTTACAGTGAAGAAGAAATGTTTTATATTGTTTTCAAGTAAATGTTTTCGGTCTTTATCTCGTTTCATTGTTGTGGCAAAATTCTAAATAAATCTTGTTTTGATTTGGTTTAAAATACTGTACTTTATTTAAAAAGTTTACTGAGTCATTTTTCAAAATGATCAACTTCGTAATTTTAAACGTTTTTAAAGATTATTTTTTATTTGTTTTACTTTTATTCTGCAAATATATCCTGCGCCGGATTCCCAAAAGGACCGACAGCTGTGCGTCATTTGAGAATCGGAGGCTCAAAGTGGATTGCGCTGATATTTTTACGCACAGTTACTGGTTGCGACCCCAAAAAGTCTGGTTTTTGAACAAGCAGAGCGGCTTTTGCTCTGGAATCCAGATGGTCTCATACAAGAGGAGAATTAAAATAGATCAGATGGTGAATTTCGTCGTGAATCCTTCAGCTCAGCCCCGTTGCCACCCAAATGTGCATGTGCGTAAAACCAAAATCGAGCCGTTTGGTTACGATTTGTTTCGACTTTTCCCTTCAGCCCTGCACCTGTAACACTCAACATCTTCATCCATACACGGGGAACTAAGCTTTGCATTTCAGATTTATAAAACTGATGTTTTTCACTCTTTATTAATTCCTAAAAATAAAATAAATATATATATATATTTTTTTTTTAATTCGGCTCGTGCGCTCAGCAGCGCAAACGGCTTTGGCCTTTTGGCACAAACAGGTGAGTTCATCAAATGTTTTCCACGTCGCGTGACTTTTCATATGCAACATGTTTAAAATGGAAAATGAGGTTTTATTCTAGCCTTTTTTTTAATTGTGGCGATTTCACTGATTATTTAGATAATACTACTAATAATGATAATAACAATAATAGTTTAAAATCAGGATTTTCAGCAAATTCAGAGGAAAAAGTCTCCATATTTTTATTTCCATCTTTTTTTCCTTTCTTTTATCGCTATATTCATCTTTTTTTATTGCTCTGCACAAACAGGATTTTAAAGCACTTAGAGAACTCTTATTTTCCACATCAGCCCCTGTCTGTCAGGTGCCAGGGAGGAAAAGGCGAGTCTCTTTTCCATGTCGCAGGCAAGAGTTTTTATAGGACGCGCGGGTTGCAACGAAGTCAGCAAAGTTTGGAGCGGCTTTTCCAAACGCAGGTGTCCCGGCGCCCCCCCGCCCCTACATGCCCCCCCGCCCCTGCTCCCCTAAACAGCTCCGTGGCTTGATTTGGCCTCGGCTCCCCTGGGTGCCGTTGCGTTGCGCACACAGGCTGGAAAAGAAAAGAACAAAAAAGACAACAGGCCGGGAACATTAAAGAAGCGCGTGTTTGGAAAAGGAAAACTCGGGGTGAGGTGAAGAGGAAACGCTGGCAGCTCTTATCTCGACCCATTCCAGGTGGATCAGCCCGTGTGTTTATTTCAAACACACACACACACACACACCACCACCACCCCTTCGTTTGAGCGCAACACACTCCCAACAGCTATAAGGACCGAGGACGCGCCGTGCCATTACGCACCGATGGCTACATTTGACATGTTTATGAGAAGCGCGTGCACGTGCAGGAGAAGTGTGGAAACAGGACTTTTCCCAGAGGGGGGGTTATAAACCTGTTGTAAATCATATTCCGAGTGACGAGGGCGCATTTTCACTGCAAGTTGGAGGGAAAAAAAGAACTTTCCTCCTTATGACAATAATAATAATTATTGTTGTTATTATTATTATTATTATTATTATTGATTTTGTTGCAATTGAAGGCGGTAAATCAACAAACTGTGAGCAAACTCTGTTAATAGTGTTCGACAAAAGGAAGCAAACCTCTTGAGCTGCATGCGGTTCCAAAATGACCTTAATCAGATATAATGACTTGAGTTCCTGCAACAGCTCCATTTCTTTTCAGAGACAGTTTTCAGAGTAATGACACACACACACACGCACGCACACACAAACTCCACAAAGAAAAAAAAAATACAAATAAAAACACAGGTTCAAATTGGGGACTGAACACAGGACCTTCTTGCTGTGAAGCAACAGTGTTAACCACTAAACCACCATGCTGATTTCAGTTTTAATTTCTTATTTATTTGCTGTATCACATCAGTTTCTTTGCAGATGCACATATATTTCTCCACAGACAAAAACTTCTGATAGTTTTGTGTGTTGGTTTTTGTTCATTTCAGTTTGGTTTTACCAATGCAAATTTAAATTAAACAAATTTAATTTAAGCTATTTTACATATAATGTTGTTTTTGCAGTCTAATTCAAAGTAATCCTTTACATTTCAGATATTGATGCTATAAATGTTCTGTTTTTTGCACATCATTGTTCACAAAATTAAACATTACCAGCCTCTGTCTACTTACATCTAGAAAACAAGGAATTTATATTTATATTTAAGTTTTCCAAGTTTCCTTTAATTTATTACATGTGGAGCAAACATGTTCTAAGAGAATACGGGTTTGTGTAGTCATGGTTTAAGATCATCATGGCAACTGCATTATGTTTAAAACGAAATAAACAGATTTCATATGTTTCTGAAATACATTTTTTAATGTTTGATATTTGCTGTTTGTATA
>JAVCKU010000065.1:11975935-11986082 GCA_032273985.1 Hypsolebias coamazonicus
GTTTCGGTTTAAGTTCAAATCGGTATCCGGCCGGGCCGTTATAACGGAACTCAAACGTAAACCGAGGGTTACCTGTACTGATTTATGGTTCTTGTGGATCTAATCCAGAAATAAAAGACTCTTAACTGGCTATGACATAAAGTCAACTGAAGAACTCAAATGAGTGTTGAGTGCTCACCCCATGCCACATTCATCGCAACAGGAGAGCAGATCTTCAGCGGAGATCTCCAGAGAAACCTTACCTCCGCTTTGGATGCACAGTCTGTCAGATATGGCTTCAGCTGCCCCAAAGGCCTGTGGGAAATCAAGATAAGTGCATGAGCTGGAGGCAAATATCCATCCAACGTGATGCTTCTGTCACTTTAGTGTCCATCTTACCCAGCAGGATCCACAGTTGCCCTGGTCTCTGACCTGCTGGAGAGTGGGACAGTCAGGCCACTGCTGCCGTGGGTCAAAGCTGTCAGGAAGCTTTATGCCGTCAATCTCGTGAACCCTGAAAAGAGACCGTAAATGAGTGACTACAGATAATAAACCTCACCTGTTGGACATGTGAGAAGCACGCACACACACACGTTGTAAAATCTTACACTTCAGGCAGCTTGGGTCCATTCAGGATGGTTCCACACAGGCCCTTCACGTAGCTCAGGTCAACATTGTGAAAGTTGAGTCCAGCCTGCAGAGCAAAACAAGTTCAGTTCCAGCGTTCTGAACCCGAGCCGCCGCCACCGCAGGAGCTGCTTTGGCAAAGCTTCTGCACAAACACTGAAGCAGCTCACCCTCCAGGTGGTGTTGGCTTTGTTAATGAAGTCGACCATCGAGAGCGAGTCGAGGTGAGGGCGAGCCAAGGAGACGGAGACCGTCACCGTGACGCAGAGGAGGAACAAAGGATGCATCCTGCACCAAAGATGACGTGATTCAGATAAAGAAGCATCATTTACAGCAACAAGTTTAAATCTGTCCGTGCACTGATGAATGATATAAAACCATACATTTGATTCATTTGAATAATTCTGATTATTTACAGGTAATTTACTTACCCAAGCTCTAACATGTTTAAATTACATTTCTTGGCAAAACAAGTGACCAAAAAAAAAAAAAAAAAATCATTTCACTTCAATTTGTTCAATGTAATCTTAGTTTGAACATTTTTCCACTTAAATGGTCAGCAGAAATACAAAAAAACAAACAAAAAAAAAAACACTTTTTAAAAACAAATGAGCTCTTTACTTTTACCTGTGTTGGTTTTTTTGGACCGCTCCTGTGCAGATGTTTCTTTTTCAAAACTCGTTGCAGCTCTTTATATCAGGCTCAAGTTGAAGAGTCACATGCCTCAGTAATAAACGTGTCCTCATCACACATCGCACATGACCAGAAACACTCTAAAGGTTGAGTGTTTCTCTGATCTGGCAAAAAAAGAACAGAAAATATCACCTCAGGTTGTATTACTGTACTTTGATTTATCTGTAGTAGTGATTATGATTTCACATGTACCACGACTGTAAGAGGGTGTTCAAACACAGAAGTGCCCTTTTTACTTTCCTGTTCATCGTTTTCCTGTTTCAGCTTTGAAATAACACACAAATCATAAATCAAAAACAGGCAGCTCAGCTGAAATGAACTTTTGTTAACATCATCAAGTTGCAAACTTTAGACCTTTGTAAAAAAAATAATAATAATAAATATTAAAAAAGGAGAGCTGTAGGTTTTTGATGAAACATAAGAAAACCCTTCCTTCTTTTGATCTCTATAGCTCAGATCAGTAGAAATATAAATCACAAGTTTAAACCAGAATGTTAGACTTTGTGTCCGAGCAGGGATTTTTATATTTCATGATCTTTACATAATCACAGTCTAGGTTTTGTGAGTTTTGACGATTTTACCATAGACTTCACCAGTTGCTTGATGGCAAAACTTTTCAGCTAAAAATTTCTAACCTTTTGCACTTTTCTTACCCTCACAACTTGGTACATGTTCAAGTTGCTGTTTAATACACTGTATTTTACATTATTAGTGTTTAGAGTATATCCTAGATTCTTGTAAAGCAGTCCCTCGTTAATCAGAGGGGATCCGTACCCTGAAGCCCCTGCGATAAGAAAAATTGCGAAGTAGGAGTAGTACCGGTAGTAAAAGTAGTAAGTAGCAGTTTATTTTATTATTTATATAGATGTATATTAAGACGTTTTAAACCCTTCCCACATTCTTGCAATGTTCTAAACAACGTTTCTAAACTCTAAATGTTCTAAAAGAGCACAGAATGTCACACGGCACTGTTTAATCTGTGGTGAGCCTGTGTGCATCACTGTGTTGGTCATATTGCTGTTGTTATCACTATTGTTTTTTGTTTCTACATTTGGTTTCCTGATTTCAGCTCCCTGCCTCCTCTGCTCTTTGCCACCTGCAAGCGCTCTTGGCCACGCCCACTTCTTCACCCTGCATGAGAACAGCTGATCAGCTGCAGCAGGAAGTTTATGCTGCAGTATGGGCTGCACAAAGCTGCAGGAGGTGCTAATTAATTTAAAATAATTTATTTTAAATAAAAATTTCATGCCGATCGTGCGGCTCATCCATCAATCCGACAATTGCACGTCATGTCAAATCTTATTTTGAAAAACCGCGAGAGCGAATCCGCGATAAACAAACCGCGAGGTGGCGAGGGACTACTGTTTCTTTTTATACTTTATATTTTTGCTGTTTTTGGGTGCAAGTGGGACCTGGAGTACACAGTTTGGTTCCACCTCATGTACCACATGATGCAAATGACAAGAACCTTGATTTACAAACTGTACCTCAACAGGTGTGTGATTTGGTCTTTGTTCACTGTGTGTTCCACTACTTTAGGACTTGTTTTCTAAATCCTACCAGAATGAGAGGAGCACACACCCAAGCGTCCATAGACTTCCATTGTACTTCAGCTAAAACATTCTCTAAAACGGTTGTTTTAATTTATACATTAGAAAATACGGTTGGAAATTACAAACTCAAACATGTACGACCATCAAAGTCTTCTGCAGCTCACGACTTAAGAATTTTTAAAATACGACCCATTATTTTTGTTAAAATTTCAGTCTGTTTTGTTAAAAATTTAGGATGCAGCATCCTTGGTACCCTTTAAATTTTCTTCAGAAATTTTCTAGATGCTAAAAGTCCTGAAACAAGATTTGTATTACGGTAATCTGCACACTCGGGTTGGACACAGATGACAATCTTTCACTCCTTTATTTGTTCAAATATGTACAAATCAAAAAGTCACATTACATAGCAATGTTTGTAGCTCTCCTTTGGTTCTGCACAAGGTTACTCTGTTACCCTAAGGTTACCCTTTCTACTCACCAAAGCTGTGTTAAGGACACTTAGCTAACAAATGTTGAAAATGTCTTGATTCCATTAATAAAACGACTTTTGTTTGAAAAATCTACTGCAAAGTTGTCCTTTTGAAACTGAACGATCAGTCTACATGGTGGCCGTCCACAAGCAGCTTAAAAATCAAAACGTCCATTGGTGCACTTCAAGTGTTTCTTCCAGCAGTGAGTCAACGTGAAAAAATACAAAACTAAAGTTTGAGGCAAAATTAAACAAAAGCTTCAATACGTTCGGTGGCAGTCTCTCCAAAATCCTAAAAACGGCTCCATTTGTTCAGTTTGACACAAGATGGACTAAAGCCACGCCACATAAAATACTGAGAGCGGGCGGCTACAAGATGTTCGTCAAACACAGTTCAATGTGTCATTGAAACAGCCATGAGGGAACAAAAATCAGGAAAGAGACTCCGATTTGATTAATCGGGCAGGAAACAGGATTTCTTCAGTTCGTGGGTTTGATGAAAGCTGAGGGGTTCCCTGTCACTGCATGTCCCCTGTGCCCTGCGCATGAGCTGCAGTCGTGCTGAGGTACTGCCAGCTGAGAGCGGCCAGCAGCATGGCTGCCGACAGGTACATCGGAGACAAGTGGTGGGTCCTGGAGGAGAAGCTGGACTGCGGAAGGGTGGACTTCTCCTGGATTACAGCCAGGATGTGCAGAGTCTTGTCCCGCGACAGATCCGTGAGGGAGACCTTCTGTAGAATCTGCAGAGACAGATAAAGACGCATTAAATGCAGCAGCAGACAAAAAGGCTCATATGGAGACAAACACCCACCTCCTGGCTGTACTGGGTGATAATGGTCTGCACAGCTATCATATTGGTGGCTTCCATCATGAGGGTGACCGCCTGTCCCTTTCTGATTTTCACCACTCCTTGGAACACCATGGGGTTGTTGTAGCACGTTGACAGTGTAGCTATTGCCATCACCTGGTTGGCAGAAGAATTACATATTTCAGGTGGAGGAAATCAAAAGTATACGGTAATCCTTGCAAAAGTCTTGCATTTATTTTATAAAAATGGCAAAAGAAGGCTCGGCTGTTAAACTCAAATGCTACAAAGAATAATATCAATTAATGTTTGACAAAAAAATGACGAAATGCTTGTTACTTGTGGAATAGCACAAAAATTGAAGACGCTTTGGTTGCGCAGCCGAGACAGGTAGGCGATGACGTCGGGGACGTGGTGCAGAGCATCGGTGACCAGCAGGTTGAGACAAGACAGAGCCGACTCCAGCTTCTCGGGGTGAGCAAAATCCTCAAGTCGACTGGCGAACTGGCTCCAAGCCTGCACAGATACACAGCAGAACTGAGTTTTAAACATATTTTCTAACAGAGTGCCGTATTTTCCGCCCTACTCGTCGCATCAGTCCAAATATGTCTACAAAAGAGGAAAAATCCATAAATATGTTGCTTCGCCGTATACGTCACATCTATTGTGCGTCACTGCTGATGCGTTGCATTTGTTACGCGTCACTGCTGACAATCCAGAAACGTGGGCCGGTGTCGTGCCAAAAATTGATGGGCTGCCAAATGGCGGCCACAGGATAGTGCACAGGAGGACTTTAACAAGAATTTAACAATATTAACACTTAAAAATAAAAGTTTGCTTGAAATTATAGCAAAGGCGTGTCTCAGTCTAACGTTTACTTAATAAAAAGGACTTTAACAGTTAAATCAGCTGTACTCGCTGCCTCGGTGCTCCGGGAGTGTGCAGAGGAGGGAAAAAAAAAAAAAGAGGAACACTGCTTGTTTCTTCAAAATTTAACAAGAAAAGCACCTGAAACAATTAGTTGTTTGCTTAAAATTATAGCAAACGTGTGTCTCAGTTGAACTTTTGCTTAATAAATGCATGTTAATGGTCAAATTAGCTGCATTTCACTGGGGCGGTGCTGCTGGTTTGACTAGCTCCAAGCAGCGAGCAGAACGAAGGTGGCAGGCTAAGTAAGGCAAGCCGATTGTGTCATTAAAAGCTGGTGATGATTCTCAGTCATCCAGAACATGGTAAAGTCAAAAAGTTCAAGACAAAAACAATATACAGTATAAAGTAAAGTATAATAAATAAAGTCCAGTTGTTTTTGTCTTGAACTTTTTTGAATTTGTCATTATAGCCACATTTACCTATTATATGATACAACGGTATGCCATACATTTATTACTACTCTGCTGCTCTCAAGTGGCTGAAAATGGTACTGCTTTTTTTTTCAGTCAGAATTAATGAAAACATTCATATCTCAGCCAAAAATTGTGTTTATAAATATGGGTGAAATAAATCCATAAATATGTCGCTTCAGCCTATAAGTCACAGAGCATGTAAATTATGTTAAAAAAACATGACTTATAGGGTGGAAAATATGGTATGTTGTTCCTGTGCCTCTACCCCCACCACCCCCCTGTCAAACATTGACCATTAAAGTGCATTTATTAAGTAAAAAGTTAAACTAAGACACACCTTTGCTATAATTTCAAGTAAAGAAACAATTGTTTTTAAGTGTTAATCTTGTTCAATTTTGAAGAACTGCAACAGCGAGTCCTCCCATGGTCGCCAGTCGATTTTTGGCACGACACCGGCCCACGTTTCCCGGGGTTCAGCGGTGACGCATAGTAAACGCCACTTGTACGCCGAAGTGACTTGTGTTTATTTCCTCTTCGTGATGCTTTACTTGACTGATGCGACTTATACGCTGGAAAATACGGTATTTATCACTCTCCCATCTGAGACTAATTAATAGGCAGCATCCTTTCCTGCCAAATTTTGGCCTTTTGTTGTTCTGAAAAGAACGTCTCCTCCATCGTCGTGTTTTTACCGTCAGCCTGCGAGTGGAAGACGACCACGGAGACGGCAAGCGTCGGCTGGAAGGGTTTGTTCATCAGCAGCAGCTCTTTGGCAGCAGAAAAGGATGGCGAGATGGACGGCAGCTCTTTGACGGTAACGTTGGCTGGCAGGGCGGGATCCAGCGCCAACATGGGCGCCACGATGCAGTGGGACAGCAGGCACTCGGGCTTATCGCTGCCGGAATTACAAAAAACACAACGCGTGAAAGAATTGACTAAACAAGCGAAGGACTTTGCAGTTGTGCTTCTGCTACATATGTGTGAAATTAGTTAAGTTCGCACGTTTGTCAAACGTGGAAGGTTGAATCAAGCGGCTCTCGTATCTGTGGTTAAATCTTCACACAGGAAGAGTAAAAAAGACGTTTATCATCAGCGCTGAAATGTTAAAGAGGTGAAGACACAGGAAATGGCCAAACCAGAGGCAGACCTTTACCACACATGGCAGATCATTATCGTCACTAGAGCTAGTCATTTTAGAAACAAACTAAATGTGAAGTTAGAGTTCCTCCCATGCCACAATAACATTATTGACAAATGTGCAGGTTAGGGTATTGAACACACTTCACAGAAGAGCCCTAACAAAAAAACTACAGTATAAAATCATCAGTTTACGTTTCAGTTGTATGTCTGTGACCACAACTTCCTGTCATGTTTATTTTCCACACCCTGCTGTTTTTAGTTTTAGACAGTTTTTGACCTGCTGCTCTGACACACGTGAAGAACCAACACGCCTTTAGAAGTCACACACACTGACAGCTAATGAATACAAATGAACCTAAACAAGTTTTTAAATTGTACTGAGAGGTGTTTGTTATGTGACTTCTCTGTGCTGCTGATCTCATGCTGCAGATTATCTCATGCTGATTATATATGCAGCTTATCTCTTGCTGCGGATTATCTCATGCTGCTGATATGCTACTGATTAGCCACACTGCTGATCTCATGCTACAAATTATCTCATGCTGCTGATTATCCATGCTGCTTATCTCATGCTGCTGATTATCTCATGTTACTGATTATCCATGCTGCTGATCTCATGCTGCTGATTATCCATGTTGCTGATTATCTCATGTTACAGGTTATCCATGCTGATGATTTCTTGCTGATGCTTATCTCATGCTGCTGATCTCATGCTGCTGGTCATCCATGCTGCCGATCTCATGCTGCTGGTCATCCATGCTGCCGATCTCATGCTGCTGATTATCTCATGTTACATGTTATCCATGCTGCTGATCTCTTGCTGATGCTTATCTCATGCTGCTGATTATCTCTCATGCTACAGGTTATCCATGCTGCTGATCTCATGCTGCTGGTCATCCATGCTGCTGATCATCCATGATGCTGATCTCATACTGCTGATTATCCAAGCTGATCTCATGCTGCTGCTGATCTCATACTGCTGTATTTATTCATACCCATCTGCTCATGTTCGGCCTGCTGTTGTTACGTCGTAATGTTTTACATTACTAATGTTTAGCATATAACTTTTAGCGTACCGTTGGCATTTATTTTAGCATTTAGCTTAGTGTATATCTTAGATCCTTATTTACAGTTTCTTTTTACACTTTACATTTTGCTATTTTGGGGTATAACTGGGACCCTGTGTACATAATTTCGTTCCATATCATGTACCACGTGATGGTAATGACAATAAAGTGTACTTGAACTTGTTACTTAAGACAGACGAATCAACCTTTCTTGGAAATTTGAGCAGGAATTGAACATTTTGAGACCCCAGTGCTTCAAACATTCTGTTTATTGTCACACTCACCTGTCTTTTGGCACTTCAGTCGTGTCACTCCCATTTTTCCCCAGGCGTTCCCTGTATGAGAGAAAACCGCACTAACAAAATGTACAGCAAGCAGTGCTTGAAGATAACTACAGAGGCAAATAAAGGTCATATTTGCTCCAGAAATCAATTAGAGCTTAGATTAACTTAGAAAAACTCTGAATCTGAGAAAGGTTATTTGAATAATTTGTCAAAAAATATTTAACCAGTATAAAAGTAATAAACATGGCTTATTCTGCTCAAGTGACAGAGTTCATTTGTAAAAAATATGAGCTGTGCATTTTACACACAGTTTCAGCAAACAAGCAAGCCCTTCTGAAGCTTGTGTGGCGCAACCACAGCTACCTCAGAGCTTTTTGTTCCTCCTCCAGCTGATCTTTAACCGTCTTCAGCTCCTTCAGCAGACCTGCGTCTGTGCCGTTCACCCACGTGTACACCACATCGATAGGCATGGGCAGACAGAGCCTACACAGAAAAGAACATATTAGTGAAGCCAGAGCTCAAATCACACACTTTTAACACGTCTGACTAAGTTTTTGTTCGCAAAAGGCTCAGTCTTGTTTGGCATTTGGAATAGATTTTGATGAAAGTGGGCAATGATGTACCACTATATTTCACTTTTACACAAGCAGATTATACACAGATGATGTTCCTGAACTTAAACAATGAAGTAAAATATTTGTTACCTGCTTTGGAAGGATTTCCCACCCACATTATCTCTGTAGGAGTCAAACAGCACATGGTACTGGTCCCGGCTCCACTCCACCACCACCTGTATGGACAAGAGACGACTTAATTCTCACATGAATCCAAAATATAACCTAAAGCTCAGACCAGAACCAGAATTGTGTTGTATGTCCACTAGAAAAAAATATATGTAACTTAACAACAGGAGTGAAAGTAATGTTGTTTATCAAGACGATTTTTTCTGAACACCAAGTAGGTTCATAAAACGTAACCAACTTTTATGTAAAATACATATTTGTTTTTAAAAAGCAGATCAACTTAAAAATACGGTGTTTTTCAGAGGAGTCTGGCTGCAAAGAGTCTTCAGATACTCGTGTTACGCTGATAAGAACTGATTGCAAAAGCAGCTTATCCCCAAAACAAAAGTGATAGTCTTAAAGTGTCAAGAGCTTTAAGCACAGAGGAGTCTCACCTCTCCAAACTGAAATGCGGAAACAATCATGAGGACGAGCCCACCGAAGCAGAGGTAGAGTCCATACCGGTGGGACAGACAGGTGTACGTCTGTCTCTGCAACAGCTTTAACACCGAGTTCACGACTACCATGATTCTCCGGGTTGAAGCATAGCGACGCATTCATTCAAAAAATAAAAATAAACCTTACATTAACTGCTGCTAAGACAAAGAAAGTAAACATCACACGCAGGAAGGCGATGTGTCAGCTGACCTCCAGCGAGACTGAATGGCACATGACAACCAGACTGGAGCCTGTGGTGACGCCGCGCTGCTCCCCCTGTTTGAGCTCTATATCGCCCCCTGGTGGCACGGAGCTGCGCCGTGATGCGTTCATGGTCACAAGAAGCGACTTAATTGTTTACAGTACTGTACATGCAACTTTAACATTAATGTAAAACAAAAATGACATATCACAAAATATGTAACGCAAAGAGAATTATTTTCATTACGACAAAAAATAGGCTGTTGTGTACAGTGGTAGATCTATTTTTTTAGAACTTTATTTAAACAAATTTAGTGTACATCACAACAACAGAATGAAGAATACAACATAACACAACAGTCATGTAAACAAACAAACAAACAGGGGTGATGATTAGATAAGAACACGCAAAGATGTACATATTGAAATTATCCTTAGAGCCTTTTCATTTGTAGAGCCTGTTATTGAATTGATATACAGTTACATATCTTTAATGAAAAGAAAGAAACAAGGTGTTTTATTAGCAAATTTACATTTATGAATGTAAAATTTAGCAAAGAGGATTAAAAGGTTTATTGTAAAGAAACGTTTAGCATCCTTTCTATGGAATTTGTAGAAACAAAATAAAACCTTTTCCCAGCATAGGGAAAAATTCATTAATATTTATATAATATTATATATATAATATTATATTATTTTAATATATATTATAATATATTATAATATATTGGGATAATATATATAATACGGTAGAATAAAATATTTA
>JAVCKU010000065.1:12025404-12035626 GCA_032273985.1 Hypsolebias coamazonicus
AAGAGGGAGGCCAAAGAGGAGATATATGGATGCAGTTAGAGAGGACATGAAGGTAGTTGGAGTGAGGACAGAGGATGTAGAGGACAGAGTGAGGTGGAGGAAGATGACTCGCTGCGGTGACCCCTGAAAAGGGAAAAGTCAAAAGAAGAAGGATGCTACATTTAGTATATTATTTAGAGCATTTTTAATTCTATGGTCTTCGTTAAAGTTTAATACTTAATTTTTCAATATACCAAATTAATATTCAGAATTAGCACCTATGACTTAAAGACACAGTTCAGAATTTTTGAAGTAGGGTTTTGTGGGAAAAAAAACATGAACATTTAGCATCTTATCTGTTGTACAGATCTATTTAAAAGATCACCGTTTGAAAGGTTAATTATGATAGAATGTATGACGTAATATAGCATAGCTAAAACCAAATTAGATTACTGCCACAATTAAACAAATCTAATTTAAAAATCTTCATAACAGTTCATATAAACACTGTTTTATTAAAAAAAATGTATACCTTCACTTTTGAAAAGTAATTTTAGCAGTAAAGTATGACAGAGCTTTAGGGCCTCGCTAAGAAAAAAAAAATTTAAAAGTCTTAATAAAATTACGAGAATAACGTCACACAAGACTTTTGTTGCAGCTCTTTGTTTATTTTTTCCCACGAGTCAGATCCACAACACGACTTGTCAATCAATCCAGTAGGCCAATCCAAAGCTAAATGCTCCTTACCTGCAGAGCTGCTGCAGCCCATCAGAGTGTACCACCTTACTGTAAACTTGTTCAAAGTCCTGATACTGATAATAATCTGATGCTGATGTGCTAACAGATTAACTATCTCCTTGTTTGTTAAACCAATACAAATATAACTTAACAAGACGCTCAACATTCTTCATTTTACCGCAGTTATAATGTGGTAAACTCTGCTTTATCGTGTCGGAGTTTGGATAATATTACAACTCATTTAGCTTCGGATTGGTCATTTGCTGACGCGTCGACTGGATTGATTGACAGGTTGAGTCGTGGATCCAACTCGTGGGGGGGGAAAAATTTAATAAATAAAGGAGAGCTGAAAAAAAAAAGGCTCATACCACTATATTCTTGTAATATTAAGACTTTATTTGACTTTGTTCTTGTAATGCTACGACTTTAATCTCATAATTTTATGGCTGTTAACTCCATTGTAGTGAAGTAAAACTGACAATGCAAAAGGTATTTAAAGTAGTGTTTGCGTAAATTTTTTTAATTAAAGTTGTTCTAAGACTGTTGCAATATTTTTTTGTCTCACTCCCCCTCAAATTAGCTGTTAGCTTGACAGTTTAACCAGAATTAAATTATTTTTTTGTTTTTGTTTTGTTTTTCAAACTAAAGTGGTGCAGGAAGCTATCTGCAGCAGGTAAGGTGTTAATTGTTCGTAACCTTTCCACAAAACCCCACTTCAAACAATTTGAACGACTTCTTCAAGAGTATCTTTTCAAACACCCTTTCTTGTGGTGTGTTCTGCTGTGTTCAGAGATGTGTGTGTGTGTGTGTGTGTGTGTTGCGTGCGAGTGTGTGTATGTGTGTGGCGTCTATAGCTCATAGAGAATCCATCAACGCTTATCATTATAAGTAAACATGACAGAGTGGACAAAACGTCTTGTGCGCCGCCAGACCTGCTATCTGACCACAAGCCATATCTGTGATGATGGACTGATGTGGCGCTAGCCTGGACTTACCAGCGTCTGTGCGAGCGTTAGTGCATGTATGAGAACACACTTGAAAACACACTTTGAAATGCATAAATATGTAGAAAATCAGACAGACAAAGCAATCTCACATTTATAATAGGGTTAACCTTTCAAATCTTGAAGGAAAACTGCGCCTTTAGTGCATAAAAGTTATAAACGGGCAAACAGTGGAATATTTCATATGGCGTTTATAGCAGTTACTTATTGTATAGCTTTACCCATGTGTTCAATACGGACTGAGTTCCCCCCACTCCACAAAATAGGGATCATTATTGTACAGGATAAGCCTCTTTTATGGCCGACTGGGCTGAGGGAGATTTGTTAGTTGCAATTAATCACCTGTGATTGCGGTTTCTTTAAGAGTTGGCCAAGAAAGATGATTAAAACGTAAAAATGACGATATATTCCTGCACCAGTTTGCTGTAAGTGCTTTTATTTTTTGCTTTGTCCAAGGCTATAGGTTAGCTGCATGTGTGTTAAGTGTTGAGGTCAGCCTGCGTGTTCCTCTGCTTGTTACAACACCTCTGATAAGCAGGGTAAACAGCCACAGCACTGTTTGCTCCCCTGCCACAGTCACATGATCCAAAACCTCTGATGCCAGCCTGACTGATTGTTTCAGAAAGTCATATTCTGGTTTTTTTGGGGGGGGCGTCGTTTGTTGAGTCTTTCTTCTGGAACTGGGTCCTGCAGAGTCTGAGGAGCGTTTAGTGTACAAACTAAAACTCCAACTTTGATAACCTCTCTCCTGCTGTTCAAATTTTGGGTCAAAGGTCATGGCTGTGGCGCCTCAGCTGACTTGGCGCATTGATAGTAGGAGTTGTGGCACTGGATGGTGTACAGTAAAGCCATGTCTTTGTCGCTTTCGTGCTCTTGTCTGTGTACGCGCTGTGTCTGTGGAGGGGCTGGCGGGGGCAGTAACCTCATAGGAACCTTAAAGGTGGCCTTTAAATCAGTCTGGATCGTCCTAGACCACCATGATGGAGTTCACTGTTTCCATTACATCCAGTCCGCTAAATCATAATGGATCATTTATAAATATTTCAAGAATTTTGCTGCATCTGTCTGTAAACCACAGAATCCCTCTGACCCTTTGTATTATCAGTTGTGTATGCAACGATTATTTTGTGTGCAAAGGTCTAGAGAGGACTACTTTGACATTCTTTAGATATATTCCCCCCTTTTTTCTTTTTTTTTGGTTTGTTTTTACTGCAAAAACCAAATCAAGCTCTAATGTCTGCATTGTAAACATGGAGCTACATTAGCTTGGATGATGTTGTGCTCTTTTTTTTAAAGTTGGTCTGTAAGGCTGATTTAATCTTGAACACATGAAGCTTTAATTTAAGTGAAGTCAAAGCTGTTTAGATGTGGGACACTCAGTTCTGATAGCTTCTATTTATCTTCCTGATTAACTCTGTTTTAAAGATTTCTTGCCCTAATTGGTTTGTTGCTCAACTCTCAATCAGCGTTCGTCATCTTCCTGTAAACACGTCTCTTTTTCCAGAAATGTAGCTGCACTTATTTTCAACGTTCCGCCTAATTATAAATGAATTATGACCCCCATGTTCTTTATCAATTATCATTTGTGTGACATCTCCTCCTCCCAGTGTTTAGGTTTGGGATCTTCTCGCTGCCACCGTGTACTTGAAGTTATCAGTGACTGTAGTCTAAGCTTTAGCTTTGACGTCTGAGGAGAAAAATGATTTTAAATCAATCCAAGGCCTGAGCTGGGTCAGCTCTTTGGGACATTTTTTTTAACAGATAAGCGGAGATTTTATCGTGTTCAACCCTCACTTACCAAAATAAAACGGGAACGGAGCAAAAACAATAAAAGATTTTAGTCTCTGCTGTTGTATGAATATCAAACTCTGGCACCAGATATAAGTAAAACGCCCTAATAAAATAAGATAACTATATTTTTGTTCTGATTATGGTGCTACTTGTTGGCACAGACATACGAACATGCTTCTTTTAGCTTTCCCTTATGATCATCTTTAAATATGTGTACAGGTATCACATTAGTATTAATGCAGTTTGTTGCCCCTGAGATAAATGTATTGTAAAGATGATGTACGGCTAAAATGAAAGTACCATATTGCGTGACAGGAACACGGGCAAAGCAAATAACTTTACACAGTTTGAGGAGCACATCTTGAAAATGTTACTTTAAAAAGAGTTAAAACTTTATTGTATCTCATCTAAGTATTAAAAATTATGTGCATCTCTCCATCATCAGGACTTCTTATTTAACTTATCCACCTTTTTGAAGTCTTCCTCCAAGAGGGGGAATAAAAAGTAATCGACTTCAAGTGAGCATTATAGGAACAAAGCGGGTGGAGGGCCACGTTTTGATCGGTCACGCTGATGCTGTGGTGACGATGCTACCCAGAGCCACAGGGCCAGTGCCAACACAAACCCTGATCCCAAGCCACTCCACAATGCTTTGCTCCTAGCCGGGTTAAGGAGAGGAGGGGGGGCAGCGGAGGGGAGCTGACAAAGTCTGCACAGGCCGGAGGAGCGACACACAGGCGCCATGGCGATCCCTAAGACAACTTATCTCCTCTCTCTCAGTGATAGCGCCTGTCAAAATAACTGCCAAGATACACAGCCAGCAAGGAACCGGTTAACTTGTCCCCAATCAGAGGTCTTTCTCCAGCATAGATTGTTCAATGCATGCAGCCACACATGATCTCACTGCGTTCTTTATTCTGCCGAGAAACACAGAGAAACACCACATTACACTTAATTTCAATTTAAGATGGATATTTAAAATTGAAGATGCAGGTGTCGTATCAGGCTCAAGTCAAGATTAAGGTTTTATTTTTACATCTCTGCACAACTAGAGACCTTTTGGGTGTCATTTGGTGCTATTTTGACATGGAAAAGGGCTAAAATTAATAACTCTAAAGGGAGACTTTTTATGGCTATAGACACTGATTGAATTGTTGTAAGTTTGCTCCACATACTGCACTTGTGGCCTCCAACCTCAAACTTTTTAAGGGAAACAGTCATTTATGAAGATCTGTCGCCACCTTGTGGTTTCAGTTGGTAACTGTCATGGAGGGGTCCAGGAGGGTTAAATTATCTCACGCATCTCACACGCTTCATGGTTGTGGAGAGAAACTTCTGGCACAGAGAGATATGTTAAAGGCCCCGGCCCCCGGACAAAATAACACAAACAGTAAAAACACAACAAACAACATCATCCAATAACAATTTTTTTTTTTTTTTTAAAGTATCTAACCTTATACTTTTGCAAAATTTGAATTTATAGGTTTTGTATGTCCTTTTGTAATATTTTACATCTTTTGCTGCCTTCATAGTTTATCTGTTGTATTCTTGGCTGTTTTCTCATCTGTTAGTTAATGTTTTGAGGCGTTTTGAAATGGATTATTTTGTCAAAGCATGACAGCAAAGCAATCATTGGAGTCACATTTGACATATGTATCTCAGAATGATTGTTTTTGCCTCTTGTTACTTATGCCTGACATCCAATGTTATCTCTTCATATATTCTTATATCCGTATTGTTTTTCAGTCTCTTAATTTTCAAAAAAAAATTAGATGTAAAAATATAAAAACTGAGTTCCCTGACCGGGAATCGAACCCGGGCCGCGGCGGTGAGAGCGCCGAATCCTAACCACTAGACCACCAGGGATCCGTATCGGCAACAATCATCAACTTTTTTTATAAAATTTAATAGGCCCACATAAGTACTTATTTTTTTCTATGATTACTCATTTTTGATAAGGCGAAATACACAGACGTGACAGTGTATTATCTAACGTTGCAAAAAATACGACTTGACACTACCGATAAAAAAAAGAACGCGAGCTCGTGCAGTTACATACACATGACGCCAGGGGGCGTCGCGAAGGGCGGAGTCATGATTTTTACGTAGCAACTCGAAGATGCTCCAGTTGTGTATCAGCGACCTGCTTCCTAGGTCAGGTTGAGCGTGTCGCGGCGTCGTTGCCTACAAATGTGAAGCCATTCAGCCAAAATGCAAGAAAAAGGAACGTCTCATGGTAAGAAAGAGGGTTTGGAACGTTTTCTTTTTTTTTCCCTTTTTTTTTTTTTTTTTTTTTTTTTTTACCGCGAACGCCAGTTTATGTGTAAACAAAGTAGCTAGCAGTAGCACCGTTAGCAGCAGCTGTCTCTGCTCAGCTGGAGGAAAACTGGACCTTGCTCGATGTGTCTTTGTTTGCTTAAACCTGGCAGCGGCGTTGGCTTTGAATGAGCACATCTGGTTCTACGTTCGTTTGCTGTTATTGCTTCATAAAAGGGAAGTGAACACCAATTATGACCAATCCTGACGAGTCGTTCATGCTTCATATCCGCTTAATCAGATTCCAGTTAGCTTGTATCTCAGTCGGTGGCTAAACTGTTTACATTAAACAGATTCAGTGCTAATTCTGGACAGATTTCTGTGGTTATATAATAAAAACACACGTGGAAACCAGGAGCAGATGTGCTTGCAAGTGGCGTAAACATTTGGGTATGATTTCTTCTCAGCTCACTAAACCTGACACGATTATTGCAGGATGCTTTCATCGCCCTCCACTTAAACTGAGTGACTGATGGGATCATTGTATGTTTTTTTTAGTGAGTGCTGCTGAGAGCTTTCTAATTTCCTTCCTTCTTTTCTTCTGCAGAACGAGAAAAGCGTGTGAGAGCACAGTGAGGGATCTGAGCTGTGTGGATGGGGGAGAGCAGGTGTTTGCATGGATGCACTGAATTCACCTGCATGCAGAATTGAAAGCCTGCCCTGATGGAAAAGAGAGACAGAAAGCAAGGCTATTTTGACAAGTAAGCAACTGTTTTTGCAACAATCTTGCCCCAATGTGTAATTTTTATTTGTCTGATTGTTTTATGCCAAATTTAAGTACTTGTTTGGTTGAACGAGAAGCTTCTACAAATTATTTAACGTGCAGGTCAACAGATCTTCAGAAGTCACATGTTGAATAAAGGAACGCATGAACCGTAGAAAAAAATGAAAATGCATCCACGTTTTTAGTCTTTTCAACGGCAATGTTATGTGATGGAAATGACCAATTGGCATAATGCAACTACCTCTTTTGGAGTGTATTGTTACTGTGCATAGTCCCAAATAAATGAACTTAAAACTTTAATAAAATTTCCTTTGTCGTTTTACTAATCACATCACCATGAAGCTTTGTAAATGCTCTTATATAATCAGTCTAGAAAATGTCTTTTTTTTTTTTTTCCAACTAACATATCCATGTAGAGGTAGACTGATTATTTGGCCAATTGCTATGTTTACATGAACATAAGTAATTGGATTAAACGGCTATTCGGAATAAAAATGCATCACGGGAACGCCCCGTTCAGATTATTCTTTGATGATTCATGTCGATCCGAAAGAATTTGTAATCAAAATGAGGTGGGTGGTTTATGCTGATTTATAATCTGAACGGTGTAAACAATCTGTTTATTTGTTTTCCAATTGTGGAAAACTGACCTGACTGCGCATGTGCAACCTATGTATTGTATATACCTCATGTATTTCCGCCTGGCTAGATGCTAATATGTCGTGGAAGCAAAACAGTTCGACACGCTCAGAAATTATCTGTATTACCTGTAACTCCATCAGGGAGTGCAGTAACACCTCCACCGTCATTAAAACCTGGCGCGGGTTCATTTTGGTCTCTCAGGTTTGTTTATGTTCATCCCGGAAATAGAACTTCTTCTATGTTTTTTTTTAAAGGAGAGTTTACCACTCTGTGCATGTCAGTACTTCTATCCATCCATCCATTATCTTTACCCGCTTCTTCCATTTTGGGTTGTGGGAGTCGCTGGTGCCCATATCCAGCTATCACCTTGTGAGAGGCAGGTACACCGTGGACAGGTTGCAGGTCCATCACAGGGCCGTCAGTACTAAAAGCCTGCTGCATGTAAACGCTCATTGTGAATGGATTGTGCCCATGTAAATGATACACTTGAATTATTTATCATGAAAACATTTCAATCCAGACCTGGTCAAAGAATTCTGTGCATGTAAACATAGCTACTATTTGCTTCTTCTATAAAAATGGCCCTTGACCATGCTTGTGCATATTTAATCGATTACCGAGTGGTAAGGTGAATATGCAGCAGTAGCTGCTACACTCACTGTAGCAAGCAGTTTAGTTTTTTAAGCAAAATACTCTTCCATGTATGAAGTGTCCAAGCCCCTCTAAGCATTGTAAAATATGTTTTATTTATGTAAAAAATATGTTGCATTTTTGTTATTGGAAACTGTATAGTGGCCAGAATAAAATAAACTGTGTTTGTATATTAGCCAATGGCTGCCATAGAAAAACACAGCAATCAACCTGTAATATGCAGCACTGTTCAAATAGTTTTAAACTACCCCTGACTTCTTTAACTTTTGCTTCCAAGCTGCCAGACTTTCTTGTAACCCTTTAAAGTGGTCTTGATCAACATTTCTCCAAGCTTTCTGAATGTTTGTTAAAGGTTGTCTTTGGTCTTTGGCTTCCTGTTTCCACTCATTTTCAATCCAGTCCTTGTACCTGAGCTCGATGCAGCGTGGGCTTTAACAAATGAGGAAATGGGGACAAAATAAAAAAATGTGTTATGCCATCTAGAGCTTCTGAACATTGTCTGAAAGCCATTGTCTTTGAGAACCAGGAAATAAATCCAACAAAGACCTGCCACAGGATCAGAGGTGAAATTATCTCTCAGCTAATCATCTGCTGTATATGTGAAGGTTTTAGCAAATGACTGTTTGGGAATCATCTTGTTGGTGCTAAAATAATATTTTATATGTCAAACTGATTAAAAAAAAATTTGCATATTTAAAAAATGTGAGCACAAATTTTTTTGTTACAGGCCAGTGTTACTAAAATAAGGAATGACTTGTTGCTAAGTTGTCCTTGATGTGTCGACACAAAACTTGAGTTTAGAAGACTTTTCTTGTCTGTATAGCCGCTTTGTCATCGATGAGTACAACTCGAGTCGGTTCTCATCTATCAGTTTTTCTCACGTGTAAGTGAACTGTCACTGTGACTTGTGGGCGTGATCATCAATGCAAAGTGAGCGGTTTCTTGTAGTGCCATCCAGCTTGCGCTGAATCCTCTGATCCGCCCACACAAAGTTCTGGACCTCATCGTTGGTCCACGCACTACTTTTGGAGCTTCCATATATTGAACTAGAAACTAGAAAAACAAATTAGATACTGAAAGCAAAGGTTTACATACTTTGCCACACACAAATATGTAATATTAGATCATTTTCCTCAATAAATAAATGACCAAGTAAAATATTTTTGTCTCATTTGTTTAAATGGGTTCTCTTTATCCACTTGTAGGACTTGTGTGAAAATCTGATAGTCATATTTATACAGAAATATAGAAAATTGTAAAGGGTTCATAAACTTTCAAGCACCACTGTAACTAGTGCTGTGTGAAACCAATGAGAGGTGAGACAGTGGCAAAAGCACCAGGTGATTCATGGTTCAAAGTTTTGGGACTTTATACTAACAAACATTATTCTAACACTGTTCATGTTCTGGACCAAAAGTAAATGAAAAAGCAGCCAATACTAATACTGACCAAACAAAAACTCTTTGAGGACATTCAGAGAACTTAAAGAATTATAGAAAAATACCACTTTAAAAGATTTAAATTAAAGCTTGCTCCTTGGAGAAAAAGCGATGATTTAAGACCTGTATATTTGTTAAAAAGGACAACTTGTAGTTGGTTTGGTACAAGATCGTTGGTTGTTAAATGTGTGCTTGTTCTCTGACTTTCTCCTGTTACTTCATTTACAGATATATGTCCTTATCTTTAAGTATCTGATCTGCATTCACCTCACAATACCTCATTTAATCAGAGTAATGTGTCAGCTCATTCAGTCAAGAAGGAGGGATGTTGACGTTGAAACTGGATTTTGTTAGTTGTGAAATTTGGGAAATGTATGGAACGACCCTTATTAAGTTATCCTGATGCATGCTCCATAATCCAGGTAGATAAATCTGACAAGGTTGAGTCAGGTCCTTTGGACGGATTCTTCTTTGTCGAAACATTTCATATTGTCAGCAAACTTTTTGATCTACTATGTGAAGGTGCTGCTTAAACTATTGTTTACTTGCAGCTCTTCAGACTAAAGAAGTCTTTTGGATAAAATACAAAATGATTTAACAAGGACGAACCCGTGCAGAGGACCTGACTCAACCTTGTTAGACCCTTATCGAGGTTACGTTGTATAGAGGGACAATAACTTGTCAAAATTATCAGCAAATTGAACTCATTTTGTGATGGTTGTACAGGTGAATTGTTTCATAGAGCTGCATGGTTGATCTGAATGGATAAAGAAAAATTACAAGGACTTACAGGCTGTAAAACTCTGCGCTGGTTGTGTGCGAAAGCCTTGAAAGCCTTTACTTTATTGTTGCCTCGTTGCAAATGTAGTAGAACAAGGTGTAGATGTTACCTTATTCCACCTTACACTTTTCAATAATCATACAAGACTCATTCAAGT
>JAVCKU010000065.1:12073621-12085068 GCA_032273985.1 Hypsolebias coamazonicus
AAAATATTAGATGTTGGCACCTCCACATCATTGCATTCAGTTTTTATTCACAATTTGTTTAGTGTACCAACTTTTTTGGACTCCGGTTTGTACTTAAATTGTTACTTCTGGATACTACAGACCGAGCATTAATATCAGGACACAGGCTTTGATAACTCAGAAGTCAAATGAATGATGCACAGGTCTTGTAACCTTTTTTCATTCAACATTTATTTATACAGGTTAGTCTCATTGAGTCACGAGGGCACATTTCAAGAGAGACTTGATTTTAAAAAAAAAACAGATTGAGGTACACACAAAAATAAACAATCATGAAAAGCATATAAAATGAAATGTAAATAAAAGTAGTGCTGTAAAACGACGTAAGAACAAGCCACATTATGAAACGGGCAAAAATACTAAAAACAGAAGCATGTTTGCATTGATTTTTGCATCTTACGTACAGTAGATTGTAAAAAGGGTGGGTCCTAAGACTGAGCCTTGTGGTACACCATTGTTGACAGTTAAATCACTGGAAGAAGTACCATTGTGTTGAACACATTGCCTCCGATCTGAGATATAATTAAAAAACCAACTGATAGTGTGATCTGAGAAACCAATGTATGAGAGCCTATGGTTTAAGATGTCATGGTCAAAAGCATTAGACAGGTCTAAATAAAGTGCAGCACAATAATCCTTATCATCTAGTGTATCTTAAATAGGGGCACCTTGTACGGAACAAGTAAGACAGGATGCTGGCGGTTCAGTTAATATATGAATGTGTTCAAAGATACAGTTTGTAGAATTCATTGAAACATTTTATCCCCTTAAAAACAAAGCACGCCTCCACAGTGTCACTTTCTTTTAAAAAATGTTTGTTTTATTTCCTCAATATTAATAACCAGCATCATTAGTAAGTTTTGATCCATCTGATATGTTTGTTCTGTTTGCCTGACTGTCATATTCAGATGTCTCCTTTTATTTGAAGAAATAGAAGCAGCGTAGACCACATAAAAGGTCAGCTGTGTCACTCACTCATGTCTTTTCACTAAACTCACCCTGACATCAGTGCTTGTGAGCTGCTCTTCAGTCATGCAAGACGAAGCTTAGACCCACACATAGTAAAACTAATTCTTGCTCATGTTGTGGTATCTGAAAAGAAGGGTCACTTGAAAGCCCTGCAGTCATTTGGAAACTTGGGCCTGTCATTTCCTATTTTAGGGTCCTAACTGGAGCAATTCTCACTTGGGTACAGATCATCATCATCTGGCCCTTTCTCCATCCTTGAAACTTGACACAGTGCCTCGCTTAATAGGAATTTAGCCTAGTTTAAAGGCGTGCCATCCTCATAAATGTCTTGTGCTCCTTGGAGTTGGGGCTTCTGGGATCACTCTGCATGTAAATGGAACATTTGACTGACAAAAATTGCACTGAACAGATATAATTCACTTGGACTTGTATAATGCACCCGTCCAATTTTGTAAACGCTTCTGCAGAGTCTGATTTTTCCACGAAAATGTTTGTGTTAATCAGGAGCAACGTTTGCGTTACCTGAAGCAGCAGGAGCGGCGCCAGCAGCAAAATGTGTCAGAGAGTGAGAAGTTACAGAAGTTGAAGGAACGTGTGGAGAGCCAGGAGGCTAAGCTCAAGAAGATCAGAGCAATGAGAGGCCAGGTGGACTACAGCAAAGTCATCAACAGCAATTTATGTATGTAAACTTACTATTTGTACTCAAGTTTATTACTTTTTATAGACTTTTATACTCTGTATATTGCTGGGGGAAGTGCGGCACAAATTGTGCTTGAAAATGTTCCCATATTTAGAAAATTGATACTTCATTTTTACAAAAAAAATATAAATTCTCCTCTTAAAATCTGTTTAATTCTGCTTTGTAACATTTTGTGTAAAGAACAAAAGTGTTTCATTGTACCCATTCCATCATCACCGGTGTTTAGAGCGCCTGACCGTATTTGTTGGCGTTTATGTTGGGATTTGATTGAGCGGATGGGATTTCTTGTTTGTGCCACATGCAGCAGCAGAGATTGAACAAGTGAGCGGCTTGTTTCAAGAGAAGCAGGCTGAGTTGCAGGCGGCGGTCCTCAGGGTTGAACAGCTTAGCCTGCAGCTGGAAGATCTAAGGAGAGGCAAGCTGAATGGCGTGCAGACTGGTCTTAGTAGCCAAGTAACTGGTGTTGCAGCCTTGGAGCTCCGTAAGCTTTACCAAGAACTTCAGGTAACGCTCACCATATTCTTAATCTTTCCATTATGTCTACTGCACTCTGGACTACAGTGACAGAATCCTGTATTGGTCATGTGAACTTTATTTGCTTTTAATTTAAATAAACTTCTCCAGATTCGGAACAAACTGAACCAGGAGCAAAACAGCAAGCTGCAGCAGCAGAAGGAGCTTCTGAACAAGCGCAACATGGAAGTGACGCTCATGGACAAGCGCATCAGCGAGCTGCGGGAACGCCTCTACAAGAAAAAAGCTGAGGCACGTCAAAAAGAGAATCTCCCTGTAAGATTAGGAGCACTTAGCTCATACTTTTTCTTCTATGGTTGTTTGGTTGAACTTACCAAGTCATCATTTTTTTGTTTATCTGAAGTCTGTTGGGTCGCCTAAACAAGCTAAGGATCCCTATAAGGATCTTTTTTTAACAATGTTTTTTTCTCTTACAGCTAAATAGAGCCAATGGGCCTCCATCTCCCCAACCAGCTCCTGGGACACTCGGTCGTGTTGCTGCTGTTGGGCCGTACATCCAGGTTCCTGTGCCGAGTCGACAGGATGGGGGCTACACCATGCCACCTGATCCGCTGAAGCCTCAAACACTAGGTGTTAATAACCAAGCAAACCAAGGACGCCCCAAATCAGGTTGGTTACAATGTATGAAATCTTGATATTTATTTATTTAGACATATTTTCTTCATAATGTAAGACAGTAAGAAGTTTTTAATACATACGTTTAGTCTTACATAGAGGTTTTGTGCCTGGAACAAAATTTTAAGATGCATCTTTTAACCTTGGCACAAATCAAATCTGTGCATTTTTCACGACCAAACACCTGGAGGGAAGTGGGATTCGGTGTCGATCAGCTGTTTCAAACCGATAATGTTCCATGTTGGTAGGATTTAAAAAAAAGCTTCTTTATCCAGCATGTAGAATGAACGTTCTAGTGCACATTCAACACATCGTGCCCAATTTTTCTGCTTTTTCCTTTTGTGCCAGAACAGTTTCCTCCCCACCTGAACTCTGTTAGTTTGACTTAATTTCCTTTTCCTTCCTCTCTAACCTGATTCTTTTCCGGTGTTGTGTAAACTGTATGTCCCTCTGATGTCTTTCCTGGTCTGTCACCTGTCTTTGTAATGTTTGTTTCGATGGGGATTGGGTGGGATCGGGGGCTTTTCTTCCTTTGGGCAGACGGTGTGCGAAAGCCCCCAGGCCCATGGAAAGTGTCTGATTTAGACATCGTTGTGGACACGATACCCCCGTCCCTTCCAGAACCTCACCCTGGTCCTGGAGCCTCCAGTGGCTCTGACGGCACGTCTCGTGAGTGCAACGAGCTGCATAAGCAAAAGGATGGCAACTGCTGAACCTGGTCTCTCTGCACAGGATCCTCAGGATGCATTCGTTTTTACTTCCAATTAACATTTATGTAAAATAAAAATGATCCGCTTTATCCAAATTAGTTGCTTGTTACTGGAATTATTTAAGTATTTTAAAAGTACCAAAACCATTTTTTCCCAGTAACTCTATAAGCCCTTTACTGCTTTATTTATTTATCACCAAATTGATGGAATGGTGGTTATTTTCAGTCTCAAATTACACAAAATGTAGAAAAACTGCAGTTGAATCAATTATCAGTTATTGCTGCTTTCACTTTTTAAATTTGAGAAAATATGTCATTCCATTCAGGCTGTTTTTTTCTGTGTGAATTCGATTGGTTTATTTCAAAGTAATGAGGTGTCATACTAAAACACTTTTCTACAAGCTGCAGAAATATATGTTTGGTTGCAACTGCCATGATATAAAGAAGGGAACGCACTGCTGATCCTGTGTGTGTGTTTGTAACACTTTGGAGAAGGTTCGAAGAGTTGAGCGCTTCATGAATACACATGTGCAAACCATTTGTTATCTTGAAGCTTTCAAAAAAGGTTCAATACAGAAACAACTGGACTTTATTTGTAGTTGTTTCTGTATTGAACCTTTTTTGATTTTATCATGTCCTGGATGACTGAGAATCTTCACCAGCATCTTGAAGCTTTGTTTTGACTTCATAACATTGTCAGGTTGCCTGTCACCCTAACTTTAACATTTCATCTTCACAACAACTAAACCTGGTAGAGCAAAAGGAATTTAACTTTAGACTCTTAACAAATTCAATTTGATAACCAATACTCTTCTATGTGCATAAAGGGACAGGTTTGAATTAATAAAACACAGGTGTAGTAATAATAAAACGGATGAGTCATTTAGATCAACAAACGTTCCAAAGTCCTGATATTGCACGATTAAGTTTCATGGCTGCCATGCTTGTTGGTAATAAAGGCAGCCTGCACTTGATTTAAGTGAGGCATAAGAGATCAGTATCTATGTTGAGTTCTTACACACATCTTTTGTTATCAGTATTACAGCTTTAATGCTTCTACTTTGATTTGTGTCTGTTTTTCCTTTTTCCATCTTCCCTTCTCACCTTATCCAGCCTGTCTACAATTTTATTTTTTTTCTAACGTCTAACGCACTATTCGTTGTCTGTTTCTGAATCATCATTCAGCACAAGAACAGAAGCTAAATACTAATATATACATGCCCATTGACATTGCTGTGAAGATGAGACTCAAGATTATTGTCCTATTGATTAGTTTCATTTTAATTACCTATTTACGTCAGAGTTGTAATAAATTTGTCCATGTAGCTTTAGGAAAATATAAATGCAATTGTTAAAATACCTTAAAAAAAGATATATACAGAAAAAAATCATCAAATGATCAATGCATAATGATAATCAGAGTTAAAAAGTAAACGGGACACAAAACTTCTTTTCTGAAAATATATCAGCATTTCTGCTGTTTCCAAATTTAAAGCAATTCACTTGAACAAGCAGTTTTTGAGCATGGCTTCTGATTAATTGGATAACTGTTTTAAAATCCTGACTCCTTCATTTACTTTATAACGTTCTGTTGTTCTTTAAATGCTGTCAACATTGTGCTGAATCACAGAGGAAACATGATACGTAAAATTAAACAGACCAAAAAACAGAAAAGTGAAATTTAATTTAGATCAAACTTTTAATTGGCATTTTTCATCACTGTGGTGAGTTCTTAAAATTTGCAACAGATTTACTGTGTTTTACTCTTCCCAGCTAACGACAGTGGTTGGCCTGCTGTAGGTAAGAGCAGCACAACTCTAAAGCCTCCTGAGAGAAGAGACTCGGGGACTGATGGTCAGGGTAAAAGCCCCCCCTCAGGCTCTCCTGTCACTCCAAATACAGAAAAGGTACAGTTTCTTAATTTTTCGTAAAGTGTCCTAATGTTCATCTATTTCTATTTCCTTTTTTATTGAAGCATCTTCATTAATTGAAATAAACAGACTTATTGTTTTTAAACAAATAAATAAAACAGTTTTTGTGTGTGTGTTTCTTACATCTATTTCATGTTGTGAATATTTGTGATTTCCTGTTTTTTCACAGGTGCTAGATTCTAAAATTGCTGTATCTTCCCCTGCCATAACCAAACCACAGCCACCGCCATATGGATCCCACCTCATGTCTGCCAACTCAGCCAGCTCCCTGGAGCGCCGCAAAGATGTGCCTCCCCCTCGCCCGCTCCCAAACCCACCAACTCCAGCGTGGCCCCGCATCCCCCCTTCCACGGGGTCATCCTCTCAGCAGATCCAGCAGCGCATTTCAGTTCCACCAAGTCCCACCTTCCAGCCGCATTTCCCTCCTGGTTTAAGTGAGCGTCTGGATCCTCCTCCAGCTGTGGCAGTGCGCCCTTTCATCCCAGACAGAGGATCACGACCTCAGTCGCCCCGTAAAGGTCCCCCTACTGTGAATTCGAGCTCCATTTATCACATGTACCTCCAGCAGGCGGCTCCAAAGAACCAACCATTAAAGCCTGCTCTCAAAGCAGGTGAGGTTTGAAAAAGTTTATGAAATTTAAGTTTAACTTGACAAATCGCATTTTCTGTGAAAAGCTTTTTAAATGCTGATTGCTGAAATTTTCTGTGGAAACTGAAACTGAGTTGTTAAAGCTAAAAGAAGCAAACTACTAGCTGAACAGATAATAAAATGTTAGTTATAAATGGCAAAAAGCAGAAACAGATGTATAGCTTAAAGTAAAAACAACCAAACTCTAGTTTAAATCTAAAAGTAATGGAAAACACAAATAGAGCAAATATACTGGAGCAAATTTTACATAGAAAATGGTTTTGAAGGAAAAATTTTTAGGGAGGGGTAATTTAAATTTCAATGTATTAAAATGTATAAAAGTTATTTAAAAAAAGGTCATAGCACCATCTCCTAAATGTTTGATGCATAAATGTCTCAAGTAGCACAAGGTCATTAGAAGAAAAAAACTGATTGAATACTGATCCAGCATTCAGACTATGACCTGAACAAAGAAATTTGTGAAAAAAAAAATATGAATTAAATGTTCATAATTCCACATTTGTTTCCTTCTAGTTTATGGGAAGCCCCTTCTCTCCTCCAGCTCGACACCACCCTCGCCCCTGCCTTTCGTCCAGGCAGGTGGGGCCTTCCCCGTGTTTCAAGGCCAACCAGGTAATGAGGACACTGTAGATGGGGAACTTGATGATCTTGAGAGCTTCCAGCACCTGGAGCCATCAGCGCCTCCACCCAGCGTGGAAAATATCCCGCGACCGCTCAGTCCTACAAAGCTAATGCCTATGGTACATTCCCCACTGCGCTACCAAAGTGATGCCGACCTCGAAGTGCTTCGCAAAAAGTTAGCCAACGCTCCAAGGCCACTCAAGAAGCGCAGTTCCATCACAGAACCAGAGGGCCCCAGTGGGCCCAACATCCAGAAACTGCTCTACCAGCGGTTCAACACTCTAGCAGGAAGCATAGAGGGGACTGTTGTCAGTGGATCAGGGGGAAGTAACGGCGCCGGTAATGGAACACCATTTTATCAACCAGCTAATCCTCCAGGATATCTGGGAGGTGATTCTCTGGCTGACACAGATAATGGCAACCTGTCTGAGACACCGCTGGAACCAGCACCAGGGGAGGCAGAACCAGGCTCTGAGGCTCCACCCACCACCGCAGATGCTAATGATAATGAGCCAGCGCCCTCATCACCTGAAGAACCTGAAGATCCTTCTGAAGACGAGGGACCAGAAGATGACAACAATAATACTGTGGGGGGTTCTGAGGCGTCTTTACCCAGCCCTGTGCTGGAGGTCAGCACTCCGGAGGAAAGTGGCAGAGCAGGCTCACAACAGTTGGTAAGAGGCACATAAATGTGTATTTTGGATTAAAAAAATGTTAACATTTCATCAACTAAAAGTAATTCTTTGTTAAAGGAGAAGCGTACAAACTTAAAGAAGCCTGACTCTGAGCGCACAGGTCACAGCTTCAGAGTAAAGTTTAATCCTTTAGCGCTGCTGCTTGACGCCTCGTTGGAGGGGGAGTTTGATTTGGTTCAGAGGGTCATCTATGAGGTTTGTCATTATTGGTGCCTGTAGATTTTATTTATGCTGCATGCAGGGCGGTGACTCATCTTTTCATTGCTTTTTCCAGGTGGAGAACCCCAGCACTCCCAACGATGAGGGCATCACACCGCTTCACAACGCCGTCTGCGCGGGACACCACCACATTGTCAAGTTCCTGCTGGATTTTGGTGTGAACGTCAATGCTGCAGACAGTGATGGATGGTGAGTGTAAGGTACCGGACACGAGCGCTGGATGACTCCTTGTTTCAGTGTCCATTAAACGTCTGTCTGCTTGTGTTTGAGCAGGACTCCTCTTCACTGTGCCGCCTCCTGCAACAGCGTTCATCTCTGCAAACTGTTGGTGGAGTCGGGAGCTGCCATTTTTGCAACCACCATTAGTGATGTGGAAACTGCTGCAGATAAATGTGAGGAAATGGAGGAGGGCTACATCCAGTGTTCCCAGTTTCTATATGGTGAGAAACAAGCAAAAGTACGTTTCTACGTGTTTAAATTGTGAAAACAGAATCAGGTTTGTAGAAGTCTGTTTGTCCTGAACTCTCTTACACAGGTGTTCAAGAAAAGCTAGGTGTAATGAATAAGGGAACGGTGTATGCTCTGTGGGACTACGAAACCCAGAATCCAGATGAGCTGTCATTCAAGGAGGGGGACGCCATCACCATTCTGCGTCGCCAGGATGAGAATGAAACGGAGTGGTGGGGGGCGCGGCTCGAGGACAGAGAGGGCTATGTGCCCCGCAACCTGCTGGGGGTAAGGGCAAACACATTTCATGTTTTTATTAGGTTTAATCTATTAACTTATTTCCAGGGGTTTCTCACGTTAATTTTTTTCTGAGTAATCAAAGATGAACTCAGTAAAGCAGATAATTTGATAATCTGGCTAACTGGGACTGAAAAACATTACATCTAATAAAAATTAGAATGTTGTGGAAAAAATTTTAACTTTTTTTTTTTTGTCAATAATTTCAGAAAGTGAAACTGATTCATTGCACATAGAGTGAAATATTATTTCAGGCTTTTATTTATTGTAATTTTCAAGCATATGGCTTACAGATAATGAAAAAACAAAATTCAGTATCTCACAAAACTAGAATCCAGTTGTCACTTGCTACATTGCGGTTTGTTTTTCGCGGACTCACTCTATCACAGTTTATCAAAATAAGACGGGGCATGACACACAGTTGGTTGATTGATGGATGAGCCGCACAATTGGCTTGGAATTTTTATTTAAAATTAATTATTTTAAATAAATTAGCACCTGTTTGCAATCCACGCTGCAGGAGAAATTTCCTCCTCCCGCTCCTCCTCCTCTGTTGATCACTGTTCTTCAGCAGAAAAGTAGGCGTGTCTCTCTCTCTCTCTCTCTCTCTCGCTCTCTCGCTCTCTAGCTCTCTCTCTCGCTCTCTAGCTCTCTCGCTCTCTCGCTCTCTCGCTCTCTAGCTCTCTCGCTCTCTAGCTCTCTAGCTCTCTCTCTAGCTCCCTATATCTCTCTATCTATCTCTCTCTATCTATCTCTCTCTCTATCTATCTATCTCTCTATCTCTCTATTTCTCTCTCTATCTCTCTCTCTATCTCTATCTCTCTCGATCCATCTCGCAATCTCTCTCTATCTCGCTATCTCTATCTCTCTCTCTATCTATCTCTGTCTCTCTATCTATCTCTCTCTATCTCTCTCTCTAGATAGATATCACAATACTATATACACACACACACACTATTCCGACTTCATTTCACTTTTTCACTTGTTGTGGTTCTTCAGGGTACACATCCTCCACAATGAATGAGGGACTACTGTATTGTGAAAGTTCCATAATAAAAACTCATGCACACTATGCACAGACAAGTCCTATACAAGGGCTACAAATGTTGCATTCAACAAGTCAAGTCGCTCCTGAACCTGAGACAACATCAGAAGTGTCTTACCTGGCTGTGGACCTCAGAAAACACAGTGGATTAAATAAAGGTTTGAAATATTTCATTCGTGTGTAATGAAATGATGTACGGTAATATGAGTTTCATTCTCTGAAATGATTGACAAAAAACATTGAACTTTTTCACAATATTCTTCTTTTTTTTTTTTTTTTTTAAAAAAAAAAAAAAGATAATCACATTACTCTACTGGCAGTACGTTAGGCTGACGTCAGTTCCAGACCTCCCTTTCAAGAGATCAGAGATCTCAATGGGATTTGCCTGGTTAAATAAAGATTAATAACTAATAGACATAATAACATGAATCATTTATTGCAAACATCCATCAGCGTGTTATTGTTACTTTCCTTTACGTTTCTAAAGAGAATAATTCTCTCCAAACTGTAAGTACAGAAAAAAAAATTTATTTAAAACTTCATTCAAAACTTCTTTAATCTCTAATTTAGCCCAAATAACAAAAACAAAATCTTCATGATGCTATTTTTTGTAAAGGTTTTAACTAATTATAGTGATAAATATGCTGGTGAAGATTCTGTCGTCCAGGACAGGTAAACTCAAAAACGTTCAAGACAAAAACAACTGGACTTTTATTTTGTAACAGAAGACATTTCACTTCTCATCCGAGGAGCTTTCTCAGTTTATCTAGTGATAAATGTGCACGCATGATGACCAAGAGACCTGACAGGTTTTCGTGCATCACAGTGGTCTACACGTATGTCAGGAAGCATCAGAAATGCTCTTCTAAAAACACAAGAATCCACTCAACTGTCAGGAGATCTTTTGTTCAGTGAATTACACACAGACGAGTGAAGATGCTTCCAAGTTGTGAGGCAAAGACAGAATGTGTGAAAATAGTTGGAGATAGTTTCCAAAATGCTACACTGGGCATTTACTGAGCCTCAAGCTGACCTGGAGCATCAGAGAGGTGCTCCGTTTCCTTTAGGAAAGGAGGAATACAGTATATTAAAAGAAAGAAGAAATCAAACAGTTTCCAAAACATTTCATGGAAAACATCGTTTGAAAGACCCAACGATGTTCAGTCAGGTCATCTGGACGGTTTCTTTTTTTGCTGAGATGTTTCGTCCTTCATCGAAAGGAATTCTTCAGTCTGAGGAACAACCAAACAAAACTGATTCTCTACCAACAACAGCATACTCAAAAGTGAAAAAAAAAAAAAAAAAAACAGTTCTGTTGGTGCTAAGATGGCCTCTGGTAGTTTGGAAGAATTCAGCAGGTTTAGAGATGGTTTCAAGAAGCATTTAGAAGCTGCATTTGCCAAATAACCCTCAATAAACATTGAAAGGTATTTGTGTCTTACATAACAGTTAAAATGTGGGTATTTTCATTATTTCCTGAAAGTATCTTTAATGAAGTAGATCAAATCTGAGAATGCCATTAATTTTTTGTAGAACTGTCTTGATGTTAGCCATTAGTTTTGTCTTTAATACTTTGGATTTATTTTTGTTTTCATTATAAGGTTTAATAAGCTAATAAATAATAAAATTCAAATCATGAACTATCATGCACATTATTAAATATTAAATAAAATTACTTAATTATGAAAGTGGTAATTACCTGAAACGAATCATTGTATATGTCGCAGAGTCAGAGAGATTTATTTGTCATGGACACCACATGTGGTACATGTGGTGGAACGAGATTATGTATGCAGGGTCCCAGTTACATCCAACAATAAAATGTAAAAGAAAAACCGTACGAAGATCTAAGATATGAACTAAGAAAAACATCAACTAAATAATACACTAAGCACTAACAGCATAAAACATTACGTCGAACAGCAGCATGTATAGTACGGATGCAAAGTAGGAAGTATAAACGTGTCAGTGACAGAT
>JAVCKU010000065.1:12116076-12126113 GCA_032273985.1 Hypsolebias coamazonicus
CAGGTCTCTCTTGAAAATGAGTTCTCATGGCTCAATGAGACTAACCTGGATAAATAAAGGGTAAATGAAAAAAAAAAAATAAATAAATAAAAACGGTTTCTGCAGGTGTAAAGAAACTGGCCCTCATGAAACAGTGTGGATCGCCAAAGATCATCTGAACTAAAATAAAATTTTAAAGGTTTGTTAAGAACCTTAAACAGTGCATAACTAACTGGTGGTGGGAACCAATAAGTAAAACAAGTCTCCAAAATAAAATATTTCAAAAAGCACTTTTATTTTCCAACATTCCCAATGAATGGGTGGGAAAACAGCTTGGAACTATCTTCATACAGGAAATCAGCACTCAACCCACCATTAACCTTACATTAAATTTGTGCAGATGGCAGTTTTAAGAAATTATTTGAATGAGTTTGCCAAAATTGTTTCCACTGTTACACATCTGTCTTCTCAGAGTTATAAAAAACAGAGAAAACTGAACATAACCCTCCAAATTGAATAAATCACTGGATTAAAGTGCCATTTTTAAATTTGTCAGGCCCATAAGTTCCTAAAATTATTAAAAACATAATTGTTTGAAAGGGAAGCTGTAAATCACTGAGGGTCTCAGAAAAAAAAAATCTATGGTATAAAAAAGTTAATGGAAGAGCATTGCTTTTTCCCTCTCCATTAAACAGTGAACGTGTTTTCTTTCAGGATTAGTCACATATTTTTCCAAATGTCCCTTTGCAACAGTCATGACAAGGAAATACCTTGTTAGACTGGAGGTAGTTTTAGTTAAGATAAAAACTCAAACTACAGTATCTTGAAAGAAACCACCAATCATCTATCACCTTTCATGCAAGATTTTTAAACTAAAATCATCTCAAAATGATAAGTGACAAAGTTTGATCAAAGATATTAAATTACTTTATGGATAATTTAGAAATTAGAAATCATTTAGAAAAATTAGAAAGAGTTATTCATTTTGTACTGTTACTGGAAGATTATTATTGTTTGAACTGATTGTTTGAAAAAAGGGGCAGCTATAAGATTTTTTTCTTCTTTCTCTACCTTTCAATTTTTATATTTTGTATGTTATCGTTTATGGGATTGTTTTGTATTGTATTTTTTTTATGAACAAATTTTATAAATAAAAATAAATAAATAAATATTGTGCTGTTCAACATTGGCTTTTAAGTATTAAGAGAGTAGATATTTCCCAAGATGCTTATTCACTTTGCAGCCAGAAGCAAGATGTGAAGGCAGACATCACTCGTGTCTATGTGTACATTAGCAAAGTTGTGATCCTTAGTAAAGTCATTTTTTATTATTTCTGTCAGGTAATGCCAAACTGCACATTATTTCAACAATGTTGTTGTAGAGTGAATACCATTAAGTTCAGACCTATCATCCACTGAGAAAAAGGCATATTGTGAAATATTTAAATATAACTAAATAAATCCCAAACTGTTAAGCAGCTGAAACTCGATACCACAAAAACGACTAAACATTTTAGCTTCCAATCCACAGCAGTGTGCCTTCACAGTTCCCATGAACTTATTGTACTAAATCTTTTTAAAATTGTGTGGCTGGATACAGACTTCATTAGTCTGAGCATTTGATGTAGTGATTTTAATCCAATACAGGCTTTTATTGATTTAAAATGTCACATTTTTTTCTTTATTTATAGGTACACAGTGTCCCAAGTTATTTTGGAAATAAGCTTTTTGTTCGTAAAAGGCTACTGACAGAAGGCAGTTAGCCAAATGGAGAGTTTTGTTACTCTGAACACAGCAAAACGGTGTCTCCTGTCTAGTGTTTGTATACACGTTATACGTTGCTGCTAGTATCCTTGTTTGTAATCTAAATATATGAGAGTAGCATCAAATTGACTCTATACAGTTGCCAAGGTTAAAGTAGTTGATCACAATCCTCAAAATATTAAACTGTTTCTTAAGGGGCTTTAAATCTGTTTCACATTTTCCATGTAATGCTTTTGTTCCCACAACTTTGCCCATTCAAAGTATTAAACTATCAAAAATTAAAACCATTCAAGACATTATTACAGAGCACAGTAGAATAAATACAGAGCACTTTCAATGCTTTCAATTTAACTTCTGTTAATTTGATAAGTGTGCTATTTTCTTATATTACACATAAAAACGCCTTAACTGTTCCATCAAGGTGTTCCTCTAGAAAACAATCTACTATTTAATCACCTTTCTGGTGGCTTTCTTGGACTGCCTTACTCAACATAAGCTACATGATGATCAAGTCACTGAAGTGAATGTTACATGGGGTTAATCATAAATATTTTAAATGAAACAAGACTAAAACTAAATATTGTGCGCTTTATTGATTAAGTCACTCATAAATCAAGATTTTCCAGAAATCTGAATACATTTTAAAGTTGTAGTGTCTCTAAGACCGAAGTTTGACTTTAAAATTTCTCCCTTTCTAGAAGTCTGGTTTCATTTTTAGAACTACTTACCTGAAACAAAAACAGAAAACTCAACTTATATACTTAAAACAAAGTATTGATTTAGTCAATATATCATTTAAGTTATTAAACCTGTCCTTTCAAAGAGTTCGTGTAGCCCTAACATCCTCTTCTGCTCTAGACGAGTGTCATGTTTCATTAAGCCCTTCCTTCCTGATGAAAGGCATCTCAGCTGTTCCTGCTTTCTCTGTATGAATCCACCCTCGGCGTGCAGGAAAACACGAACGCCTGTTGTAGTTTAGATGAATGGAGGTCGAGCTCCACTGAATGAGCCCTCACTTTTATGCAACAGTGTGCTTGAAAGCCTTAGTATGAAGGATATCCTGTCCGGACTAATATGCAGACTGGGCATGCAGATTTACTAATCTTTTCCTACATCTGGTACCAGACTGCAGACTGGGGAGTTCTGGGATTTCTCGTGAAGGATGGAGTTTACCAGTACCTGAGAAATTAGTCCTACAGAAAGATGTACACCTCTGTTCAGGAATGCTAAATGTTTTAATGGTCTTTATTTGTACAACTTATTATAAGTATCAACCTGTTTTTTTTATTCATTAGTTTTTGTGATATGTTTGGCATTTAATTCTCATTTTACCATTTTGTTACCAAACTCAGATGCTGTATTAAAACAGAAGTGTCTCACAGCAACAAAATGAAAAAGTATTCCTTTAAATAGTTTTCTGTCAACCAGTTAAGTGTATTTATGTTGACAGATAATCTCTATAGAAACTTTGATACTGCAGAATGAAAATTTGATAAGAGGCTTGAGAAGCTACATCACAAGTCTGTGTTTGTCTCTAAATATTTTACTTTTTGGATGAGCTTTAACTATACATCTTTTTTTTTCCTAACGTTGACATTAAACTACACCCACCATCTAGTTCAACAAAGCAAAAAGTAGCTAATCAAAGATAATCATTTATCCTGTGCCTCCTCTGTTATTTTTAAAGAAACTTGCCTGTATGTTTCAGTTCGGATCATACAGGGATTGTTTTGCTGTTACAGTGGAGGATGACTTGAATGAATCTTAGCTTTAAGAGCAGCATCGACCTGCAGAAAAGGGAGGAGGGAGAAAAGTCAGAAAAGTATTGCTGACTCTGCATTAAGCTCTGGCTCTAATCCAAACAGATACAAACTCACTATCTGAGCTGAGCTCAGACGTGCTGTAGCTTTTTCTTTGTGTGTGTTTTGGGGGGTCAAGCGAGGTACATGATTGTCCAAAGCAAACAGGAAGGCTTCGCTTCCACAGGTGCAGCTTTTTTATGATAGCAGTGGGTGGGGGTTGTAGGGGTGACAGGGAAACTTCTGACACATTCAAAACCCACAAGCTATGAGTGTGCTCCTCTCTCACCAGTAATGTCTTGGCTTTAGAAGCGAACCCAGATGTGGAAGAGATAAGTACATCAAAGCTGTAACTGTTTGGTTTGGCCAGACACCTGAGCTGATGAAATCATTCTGCAGAGACTCGGTCTTCCTCCTGCCTTTTGTCAGCACTCCTCTAGGTTACGTCACCTGCCAAGAGGAAGATTCACTAATCCACTATTAGTAGAGATTTTCTTTCTAGGGTTTAAAGTTTTAGCAAAAGTGTAGGTCCAGGAAAGTCTCAACTGTGACCTCAGTTCTATTCCAAGCAGACCTTCCTCCTGAAAACAGAAACAGATTTCTTTTTCCCAGAGTCTCTTTGATTTTGTTTTACTAAAAGTGAAAAGAAAAAAGTTGCCCTTTGTGTGTCCTCACAGCTTTCCTGTCATCTTTACCCAAAATAAATACTGTAGTCATAAAGGTGAGGACTGAAGATGTCTGAAGTATAAGATCAATTCTAAAAGAAAAGTGGTTCCACCTCAGTGTCTGATCCTCTAACGGACGGGACTTTTTCCAGCACCCTCCTGGTCAAGCTGGCGCTGGTGATGAATGGAACAGCAGGATTGTCCGTGCAAATCAGCCAAGGCCCACAGCTTCTCCCAGTTCAGCCAAGTCTCTGCAGCCTGCTTCAATATGTGTCGCTCAATTAGTTTCTGGTGCTCACAATTCGCTTGTGCTTAATTAAGCAAGACTTAAACTGGGAGTCAGGAGACATTTTATGTACCAGCCAAGTTCTTGTAAAGTAAACACGCCTGTGAGGAGATTAATCTGGCCATAAGTCAGGCTGTGTCCTTAATCCACAGTTTGAATAATCATTTGTTAATCTAGATTTTCTCAGGCAGCTGTGCTCTCTTTTTTTTGGCACTTTTGCCTCCTACTGAAGCACTGAAAGATAAAATAGGTTGAATATCTGTGTTGCCCTAGTTTGAGCTCTCGCTCCATTTGTAGCTATTTCTGTCTGTTCCCTTAGCAGAGTCTATTTCTTGCGAGTGTCTTTCAAAGCCCATTGATCTGACAAATGATGGGAGGTAAGAAATAGGAAGAAGTGAGCTCTAGTACTGCTGTGATGAACTCAAACAAGTGATATGAACCAGATACTACTTAACATTTCTGTGCCTTTTTGACTACCGGTACATGTTTGTCACATCTCTTAATTTGAATTAAATCCAGTTGATATTTATACTCTGAATATGACCACTTTACTTTTTATGTTGATTTACATTTCTTAAAAAAAATAAAATAAAAAAAATTCAGCACTCATCTGTTTATTTTACATGGTGTCGTTCTGTTTTTTCAGGAACAAGAAGAAAACAAAAGTGCAACAAGTTGGCCAGAATATTATATCGATCAGCTCAATTTGATGGCAGCTGTAAGTTCCTTCTTGGTAACAAAATTGTCCTTTAGGAAGTGACGTGTTTGTAGTGTCCTAATGAGAGAATACTACATTACAGTGCAGTATGTTGTGCAAACCGTACTGTATTTTGTATTTGACCTGTAGTGTTGTGGGGCACTAATGGAGTTGTTTCATTTAGTGTAAAAATCTCAGAACACAAAGACGAACTTAATTGTGGTGTTAATGTTTCACTGAACAGAGAAAGACTCTTCTCGCTCTGGAGAAAGAGGAGGAGGAGGAGAGAAACAAAATTATAGAGAGTTTGAAGACGGCTCTGAGGACTCAGCCGATGAGGTGGGCAATTTTTTGCAACATTGCAGTCTGTCAGTCTTTATTTCTCTTGTCAGAGTTCATTTGATCTCCTTTTCTTTAACCTCCTCTCACCTCATCTCTCTGTGTTCAACTCCTCACAACAGTATGAAATTGAGTCATTTAACACTAAACACCCATAAAGGTCACTAGTCAAAGGTTTTCATTGATACGAGTTTTATCACTTCCTACTAATGATTAAATTAAACAGTTCAGAAGAGAAGTGCTGCTGTAGACACACAAACACATTCATTTTTGTTTTCTTATTGTCTCAGAGAAAACACGTTTTACTAAGAGGAAGTTAATTCTGAGCTCTATTTCCTGACTTTTTTTTGCAGGTTTGTAACTCGCTTTATAGATCTGGATGGCCTGACGTGTATCCTGAACTTCCTGAAGAGTATGGACTACGACACCACAGAGTCGCAGATCCACACGTCTCTGATCGGCTGCATCAAAGCTCTGATGAACAATTCGCAGGGCCGCGCCCATGTCTTGGCTCACTCCGAGAGCATCAATATCATCGCTCAGAGCCTGGCCACTGAGAACATTAAGACTAAGGTGGCAGTGTTAGAAATAATGGGGGCTGTATGTCTGGTGCCTGGTGGGCACAAAAAGATCCTGCAGGCCATGTTGCACTATCAGCGTTATGCCTGTGAGAGAACACGCTTCCAGGTGGGTGGCAGGAAGTGCCATATGAGCATATACACTACAACACTGCTTTATAATACACCTTGAGGAAATTTGTTCTGAACTCGGTACTGTTCCAGTATCTGCCCTTTTCATTTCAAAATACAAACCTAGTAACCAGTACAATATTGCATGATCTATATTTTTTAAAAGACAAACGTAATAAAATAAGAATAAAAATGCTGATGATATTGCACAGTTCTCTGCTAGAGTACAGTAAAGCACACAATTTTTTTGTTTGGACTACTTTGGGATCTTTTGTAAAGATGCTGAACACTCGCAATGGTTTGTCTTTCCCCAGACACTTATAAATGATCTGGACCGGAGTACGGGACGATACAGAGACGAGGTCAGCCTGAAAACAGCCATCATGTCTTTTATTAATGCTGTGCTGAGTCAGGGAGCTGGAGAGGTGAGTTATACAGCAATCACACTTTCTTTTATACAAGGACATTGTCAATTACACAGACTCATTCAACTGAATCTGTAACAGCATCTTTAATATTTTCGTCCTGCTATTACTCTTCCAAATCAGACCAGCCTGGAATTCCGTATCCATCTCCGATATGAGTTTCTTATGCTAGGGATCCAACCTGTGATCGATAAGCTACGTTCACATGAAAACTCTACGTTAGACAGGTACGATGTAACCTCTGTAACCCAAGTTGTTATCTGGAAGAACTGAATGAATTTGGCATTTATACAGTATGTTGCAGCTCTAGAGTGATACAAAGTTTCCTCCTGAATAAGTTTCCCTAAGTCCTTTTTTAAGACAAATTTCTTATTTAAGATTTTAATCCAGAAAACATTTATGAATTACGTAAGTTAAGTCTTTATCTCATTTATATCAGTGAAACTTGACCAAAAAAAAATTATTTTTTTTTTACAAGCTTGAATGCTTCACAACAGCAAAATGTCACCTTACCTCAGTCATGTTGTGTCACTTTCTTAGGCATTTAGACTACTTTGAGATGCTGCGGAACGAGGATGAGCTGGCTTTATCCAAACGATTTGAGTCGGTAAGAAAGAGAACAACTTCCTCTACACCGTCTATCAAAAGTTAAGTATTTTAGCAGCTACTGATTAAATCTAAGTATTCTTTGTTTTATTTAAGGTACATATAGACACCAAAAGTGCCACACAAGTTTTTGACCTCATTCGCAAGAAGATGAACCACACGGATGCACACCCGCACTTTATGTCTGTGCTGCATCACTGTCTGCTCATGCCACGTGAGTTTTTAGTTAAATCTGAGATTAAGAAATATTTTTATTTTTCCCCTTTTTGCATTAAAATTTAATTAAAAGACTTAAATATAATGAGGCTACAAACAGCAGCCCAAGAGCAACATTATTACTCCTACAAAAAACAGTATTTAGTTTCTTGCCAACAAGATAAGAATGTTGACTTTGTCCAGATTAGGTAGTCCAGATATTAGATAAGCACATTCCCAGCCAAACCTAACACTTAACTCATTCAGACTGAAACATTTAATGTGTTAGATGTAAAGAAGTGCACAAGTTTGATTTCACTAAATTATGTGGAATTTCAGGAGCCTGGCTGAAGTATTCATTCACTTTTCTTTTTAGTAACTTACTAAGTTACTTTCCTATAAAGTCTAGAATAAACTACCAATGATGAGTTTGTTGCAACAATACTGAAACAGGAGGAATCAAAACACAAGTAGATCATTGTTTACCATTTAAATGACTATTGTAAAGAAAAATAATGGCGTGCACCCCAACAGTAGTGGTTTGATTTTGGTTTTAAAATACTGGTTTGTCATCACAATGAAACAAACTTTAAGAAGTAATTTATTAAGTTTTAAGAATACATCAGTAAAGCAGTAAAAGAAGGCACAAATCTGAAACCTGTATCTCCTTATGTATTTTTTTGTTTGTTTGTTTGTTTGTTTGTTTTTCAGACAAGAGAAGCGGCAACACGGTACAGTACTGGCTGCTGTTGGACCGTATCGTCCAGCAAATAGTTTTGCAGACTGACAAAGGTCATGACCCAGACGCCGCTCCTCTAGAGAACTTTAACGTGAAGAACGTCGTCAGGATGTGAGTGCTCCAATATCCAATAAGCACACAGACACACAAACGAGGACATGGAAGAAATTACATGACTGCGCGAGAGAGGAATGTGCAGCAGTGTTGCAGCGTTGGCTCAAAATGGCTTCTCAATAAAATTCATTAAAAACAACTGGTTCATAAAGAGGCTGTGATTAACTGTGTATCATTCTCTGCAGGCTGGTCAACGAAAACGAGGTCAAACAGTGGAAAGAGCAGGCAGAGAAAATGAGGAAAGGTGTGAATGATGAGAGTTGACTCATCTAAAAGATAAAAAAAACCCACATTTGTTAAAGATGATACAAATTTGCTGTTTTAATTTTTCCATCACAGAGCACCATGAGCTTCAGCAAAAGTTTGAGAAGAAGGAGCGTGAATGTGATGCCAAGACGCAGGAGAAAGAGGATATGATGCAGACACTCAACAAAATGAAAGAAAAGCTGGAAAAGGAAACAAACGAGCACAAAAACGTCAAACAGCAAGTGGCTGAACTCACCGCACGGCTGCATGAACTCAGCACCGTATGTTGTCCCTTCAGTGTCTAATGGTATAATTAGATTAAAATAAAAAGTATTTTGTTTATATATACTGTATTGATATTCTATTTAGTATCTAACTGCTGTTGGAGGATGTAAAGCATCTTAATGTGTTTGTGTGTCAAGTGTCATGAATGAAACTTGAGATCATGGCCCCATCCTGAACCTCCTTGGTGTTTGTGAACTCTCCCTGCAGAGGCAGGCAGCAGCTGTTGTTCCCGGAGGTCCTCCTCTTGCACCCGGCCCCCCCGGCAGCCCTGTCCCACCTCCACAGGTGCCAGGTTTTGGAGGCATGAGCTCTCCTCTTGCACCCCCTCCTCCTGGTGGTATGATGCCTCCTCCACCTCCCCCTCCCCCTCCACCAGGTGGTCCCCCACCTCCTCCGGGACGTGCACCTGTCGGAGGCATCCCTCCGCCACCAGGGGCGCCCCTGGGATCATCTCTGAAGAAGAAGAACATTCCTCAGCCAACCAATCCACTCAAGTCTTTCAACTGGTCCAAGTTAGCTGAGGTGAGGAGTGTTCAGGTTAAAAAAAAATTTATAGTCCTCGATACTTTGTGGTTCAACATTCGCGGATTCACTCTTTTGCGGGTTTTCAGCATAAGATTGTACACGACACACGATTGTCAACTTTAATATGTTTTCACATGATTGGGATGGTATGGGATAAAAGGTTAAAAAGAGTGGGAACCAACCAATACAATAAAAACAAAACAAAAAAAAAAATTACTTCAGACAGGCACCAGCAGCTGTTTTTTCTTTTTTGTAGTTTTCTTTCAGTAAGCCTACACTGTAACGCAAGTCAAAGAACTACAAGGCCCAGAAGCCAACAGTGATTCTGGCTGCTGCTTTCTGCCAAAATTCAGAGAACAGCAATGGAGGGAACAAACACTAGCTGAGAAACCGATGTGGTGAAAATAGTTTTGCAATGCAAAGTCAGAAGTAACAATCTATCTGCTAAGCTCACAGAACTGAAATAATCCTGAAACTGAACTCATACTTCAAGTTGTAGTATCTTCACTGTTGAGTACCTATACAGTATAAAAATTTGTACTACTGTACCGTACATATACGTGTTGTTAAAATTACGTACAAACCAGATTCCAAAAAAGTTGGGACATTAAACAAATTGTGAATAAAAATTGAATGCAATGATGTGGAGGTGCCAACATCTAATATTTTATTCAGAATAGAACAC
>JAVCKU010000065.1:12126213-12137474 GCA_032273985.1 Hypsolebias coamazonicus
CTCCACATCATTGCATTCAGTTTTTATTCACAATTTGTTTAGTGTCCCAACTTTTTTGGAATCCGGTTTGTAGGTTTAAGAGTTTAGAACATTGCAAATGTGTGCATCTATCCTGAAGGTGTCTGGAACAAAACCCCTGCGATAATCAGGGACTACTGTATTCCTGTTTTTTGTTTGTTTGCTTGTTTTTAAATGGGAAATATATATTCTCCCCGGCAAAGAACAAGCTTGAAGGCACCGTTTGGATGGATGTGGACGATACCAGAGTTTTTAAAGTCTTGGATCTGGTGGACATCGAAAGGACTTTCTCAGCTTATCAGAGACAACAGGTACCAAGGATTATTCTGTTCATGTGTCTCACTCAACAAACAATGTGTCATCTGTAGTCATACAGCCAAGTGTTTGATTGGCTCCGGTGGTTAGCTTGCTTCAATTTTTAAAGCTGCACTAAACTGAGATCAGAATTACTCAGTTTTCCACAGTTCGGCTATTTCTGTTTCTTAAATGCTTTTGAGGAATGGTAAAATCATAGATTTGTTTTTTTTTTTTTACACTAGTTGTGCTACTTTTGTTTTTGGTCATTCATCTACGTGTGATTTGAAAATGCATGAGAAAACTGTTTGCAATCAGCTACTGTGTTTTGTTAGTTACTAGATGTCCCTGCACGAACATGAACCGAGGCATGTTGAATACATATAATCAATCCTGTTAGGAAAAACGCTGAGAATAATTTCTATTTTTTATGTTTTAAAAAGTGATTCACAACCTTTTTAAATATATATGATACAACACAGAGATACTCTGTTATTGATACAGCATGTGACAACAAGCACATATTGATTAACTGAACACCTGATCTGTCTCACTGCCGCTCACTGATTCATAGTGACTGAATGAGCTCTGATTCATATTTGCTGTTTGTTCTTATGGGCTGCGATCACATAACTGCTTTACTTATTCTAATGAATGCTTCCATCTTCCCTGCTTCTCGCTGCATTTTAGGACTTCTTAATGATCAATAACAGCAAACAGGTGAGTTCACTTGCAGTGTGGCAAAAATAGTGTCATTTTGGTGTTAAAAAGACTGTTTTTATGTTTCACTGTGTGCTTCTTTCTTGTGTTCACCATCATTCTTTAAGATGTGTGCTTTGTGACGACTTCAAGGCTTTCTACTTCCTTCAACTTGTCATTATTTGTTTGTTACTGTGGCTTATACAAAATGTGTTTTCTGTTTTTGCAATTAAAAAAAAAAGAAGCTCTGATGTAAAATTATAACTCCTAACAGAAAGAGGCAGAAGACGACACGTTGAACTCCAGAAAAGTCAAGGAGCTGTCAGTCATTGATGGTCGCCGAGCTCAAAACTGCAACATCCTCCTCTCTCGGTACGTTCAACAATAATCTTATGCAAAACTGAAACAGTACAACTTGTGATGTGTTTGATCTGACTTAATGCAAACTGCAGATTGAAGCTTTCAAACGAGGAGATCAAGAGAGCCATTCTAACGATGGACGAACACGAGGACCTTCCCAAAGACATGCTGGAGCAGGTACAGCACCTGAACATAACTAGATGTAGCGTGTGGGGTTGGCTTTGTTAAATTAACTCCTGCTGCAGTTTGTAAAGGAAAAACAGGCAAACTTGATGTGTAAATAGCCTCTTTTTGCTCCTTCAGCTGCTGAAGTTTGTTCCAGAGAAGAGCGATGTGGATCTCCTGGAGGAGCACAAACACGAGCTTGATAGAATGGCCAGACCTGACCGCTTCCTTTACGAGATGAGCAGGTAGGTCACTCTTCTGAGTTCTGCATCTAACGTTCACTCCGCGCTGTCAGCTGCAGGTCAGCGCAGCTCAAACGTGCGGACAAACAATAGTCTTTGTTTCAGCGAGAGCTGATAAATGCTGTGACACATGGCTTTCTACATAGCAGAGAACAATAGCCATTTGATGGAATCCTGATTTCTAAATTTGGCTGGAGAATAAATAGAAGCAATAATAAGTTAAAAATATCTTTGTTTTGTAAATGTTTTTTTTTTTTTTTCAGATTAAAAAAACTGCGCAGATCTGTTATAAATAGGCCACAAAAAACAGTAATAATAATAACAATATTAATATGTTTTATTTGTTGGCGCCTTTCTTGGCACTCAAGGTCACCTTACATAGTCAAACATAAAAACAGACATAATATTACATACACACAGTAAAAACAAATACAAAATAGAATTTAAATAAGACAGTGCAGTTGCAATCACAGTGCGTAAGATACTTTAAACAGATGTTTTGAGCTTGAAGTTGAAATGTGGCAACGAGTCTGTGTTGAAAATATCAGGCGGGAGTGAGTTCCAGAGCAGCTGAATGCTCTGCTCCCCATAGTAACAAGATGCGCAAGGGGAACAATGAGCTTAATAGAAGAGGATCTGAGGGTACAAGTGGGTTTAGCAACGTGAACAAGGTCCGAAAGGTATGGAGGAACGAGGTGATGGACAGCTTTGAAGGTGAGGAGTATTTTGTAGTTGATGCGATATGGGATGGGAAGCCAGCGAAGCTGTTGTAAAGCAGGTGTGATGTGATGGATTGAGAGGGTCCGTGTAATGATACAGGCAGCTGAATTTTGGACCAGTTGTAATTTATGGAGGGTTTTCTGAGGTAAGCCAAAAAGAAGAGAATTATAATAACCTAAACAAGAGGTGACCAGACTAACAGATTATAAGATGCTAAAGACAGCTAATGGACTTTGCTACAGTGTAGTTATAGGAATATACAGTTTTTAGTAAAGATAACGAAAACATTTTGAAGTAAAACAAAAAAGCGATACATTCTTTCATAGTGGACTGGAGGACAGATGCCGGTTTGGGATTCATAAACCTCATAGTCTGTGGATTCATGTTTCTTATAAACTTTGCCAAAAATAAGCTTTATTTTATTTCAGAATAAACCACTATCAGCAAAGACTGCAGTCGTTATACTTCAAAAAGAAGTTTGCAGAGAGAATCGCTGAGATCAAACCCAAAATTGAAGGTACAATATGCATTTTTCACACAATTATTGATTTAGAACAATGTGATATTTACAACACCAAACAACTGTGTATTTATAAAACAACAACTTTGACTTTATTTCGTTTTAGCTTTGACCAAGGCGTCCAAGGAGATGTTACACAGTAGAAACCTGAAGCAGCTGTTGGAGGTGGTGCTGGCTTTTGGAAACTACATGAACAAAGGTCAGAGGGGCAACGCTTACGGCTTCAAGGTGTCTTCACTCAACAAGATCGCTGATACCAAATCCAGTATCGACAAGTAAGATTCTGAGCCCTAACATCCAAACTGAAGGAACTGTGTAGATTTATAAATGGCATCTAGAATTGTGAATTATTCTGCTGAAGCTCCATGTGTTTCTTTTTGTCTGAGCTTTTGTAATAACAGCAGCATAGTGCCTGGTTGACACTTTCTCATCTCACTGTGATTACAAAAACTCAGAAACATCACTCTGCTGCACTACCTGATCACCATCCTGGAAAAGAAATATCCCAAAGTCCTGACGTTCCAGAACGACCTGCAGAGCATCTCGGAGGCAGCCAAAGTCAAGTAGGTGACGCTTGGAGGAGTTTTTCCCCATTACAGAGAAAACTGGCGTGTGCAGTCAATAAAAATATAAAATCTGAAAGAGTTGATCTTGTCCACATATTAAATCTTTTTTTTCTTTTGTTTCTGAATCATGTTTACCTCTTCATGTTCTAATTGCTTGTAAATTTTTGAGAGGTGACGTCAGTTTTGGCTGAACCGTTACTTTTGTCACAAGTTCAAAGAGTAGAGCTGATTTTATCTTTCTGGAGGATACAGTTGGGAATCTCTGCCATCTGCTATTAATTTCCTTGTTGTATTTTTAAAGACAGTCCTTTCATTCTGTAGACAATAAGGAACTTTCCCTCTTTCAATGCAGCATGACGGAGCTGGAAAAAGATATCGGAAACCTACGCAGTGGCTTAAAAAGTGTTGAGAGCGTGAGTCATAAAGATTTATTTGGCAATTCATGTTTGTTTTTTTGTACCATTTTAAATTGCATGTCCCTACCATCACATTTTTCAAATGTCTTTTGTGCATTTCTGCTTCAAGGAGTTGGAATACCAGAAGAAACGACCACAAGATCTTGGTGACAAGTTTGTATCTGTAGTGAGCCAGTTCATCACTGTGGCCAGCTTCAGCTTCTCCGATGTGGAGGACTCTCTGACAGAAGCCAAAGAACTGGTGAGTCTGGTGACTCGAGCTGCGGCGTTTCAGCAGAATTCTATCAGAGCAGACAGGACTGCATCGCTGTCACTCAAACACCCAGGAGCTGAGCGTTTCCTCTCCTCGCAGCTGTTGCCACATGTCCTGTTGACCCCGTCTGTATGGAGAACAGCAGGGAGTGAAACCTTTCAGCTTCCTGCTGCAGCATCACTCACACTTAGCTGGTCAGCCTGCTTGCTGCCATGTAGAGTGCATGTGGACGAGTGAAGGCAGCACAAACATGAGTACGGTTTCACACAGCGTGTGCCTCGTGATTTAAGAGCAGCTGATTACACCTGCCAGCTGTGGAAACATGTCACTTGTAGATGAATTTTCTCAAAATAAATGTAGCACAAATGCAAAAGCATCATTAAAGAACAATAAGAAACATGGAAAATTTTAAATGTTCACGTCGATTAAGAGCTTATATCCTAATACTGGTTTTCTGTTTGTCTTCCTGCAAGGCTGAGCCTTTTTGAGCATCATGTAACAACCATAAGATTTTGTTAATCATTTACCCACGGTTGTCCCACAGTTAAGTCTTTGTGTTTACAGTAGCCCTCTGTTCTAATCGCTGGGAACGAGAGCTCAGTGCTTTTGTTTTGGTAGCATGTGCATAAAAACAAGCATCAGGATGCAAATAAAACCAGGGACGTCTCAAAAATACTTATTTAATTTTTTTAAATAAAACTTTAAAGGGACATAACTAAACTGACTTCTTTAAGCTCATCTGATGGATTGTGTCACAGAGCTGCTGTAAAAACATTTTTGAAACATGGTCTCAGCACAACCTCACATCTGGATGTCCCTATTTTTAACTGACTCTGCAAAACACTCAACAAACACGTTGGGTTAATATGGGCCCTGGCTCCAGTCTCAGACCTCTGCTCTAATCAGTAGCCGGTCATATCTGGGTTAACTTGGGCTTCAAAGCCACAACGGCTGCTGCCATTTCAAAGAGCTGAATCCTAATGAGCCTCCTGTAAAACAGTAAGACGACAGAAAGACGCGTCTGCTGAGTCCTGCTGTAAATGTAACCCCATGTGCGCTTCTTTATGTGTTCCTCTTCCCTTTGCTCCCACAGTTCCTCAGGGCGGTGAAGCACTTTGGGGAGGACACAGGCAAGATGCAGCCGGATGAGTTTTTTGGCATCTTCGACCAGTTCCTGCAGTCGTTCTCAGAGGCTCAGCAGGAAAACGAGAACATCAGAAAACGCAAGGAGGAGGAGGAGAGAAGGGCCAAAATGGAAGCTCAGGTGTGTGGATTGCTGAGCTCAAACTGTACACAAGCGATACAGTTTCATTAAACAAGACAGCAGACTTATAATTATTTACTTTTCATCTTTTAGTTATAAAAAACATCTATCCAGAACGCTGCTACTAAAGTAGCAACTAGCTTGGCTGAAAACACTGAAATCGTCTCATCAGCTCTGTTCAAACGTTGCACCTATAAACCAACACCTCTACAACAAATCAGGGTTTTTAAAATTCCAGAAGTGGACTTTTGTTTAGTTAAGCCAGTAGAATTATGACTACACCATTTAATTCTATAAACATCTAGTGAGATAGTTTTTTTTTCTGATTGACCACAAAAAATGAAGTTCTTCTGAAAATGTTGTAATGTTTCCATACCTTCATACTCCAGAGGAACTCCTTCATTAAAGTCCCATGTATTGTGTGTTACAGCTGAAAGAACAGAGGGAGAAGGAGCGGAAGGCCCGGAAAGCAAAAGCAAACGGCGAGGACGACGGGGGTGAGTTTGATGACCTGGTGTCTGCGCTGCGATCAGGTGAGGTCTTCGACAAGGACCTGTCCAAGATGAAGCGTAATCGCAAGCGGCTCAACAGTCAGAACTCAGACTCGGGCAGGGAGCGACCGCTCACAAAGCTCAACTTCTAGACGTCGTCCATCGTTTCTGCCCGCTCCTTTCCCTCTGCACGGGTTTGTCTTCAGGTCGAACTGACCCGCACATTCCTCTGCACCCTCATCCTCTACCACCCAGCTCGGCTTGAACCAACCACGACCTCGTTGCAGAGCCTCAAACACTAAACGCTTTAGACTCTATCCTCTTAGTTGTTGATGTGAGACAGAGAAGAAGCCAAAAGTTGATCAAGTTTCACCAAATCCCCTCAGATGGTTCAGGTGAGGCTGCCATGCTGGAAAAAAGAGCGTCCCTCCAGGCGTGGGATTCGCTCATGATTGTTAAACTGGTTTTGTACACTAGAATCTATGCACAAAGTGAAATGTGCAACTTCTAGACTCCTCCAGATCTGGATGCTTAATCCTTTTAGGACCATTAAAATAAATCGAGGGGCCATTTGTACAGACTGATTTCACAGATGGAGAGCTGCTCTAAAGACTTTACTCTGCTGCAGCCAGAAACATCCCAGAACGGAGACTCTGCCATGTTAGATTTGATTTCAACTGCATCACTTTTATTTTCTGTTCTTTATTAACGAGCAGCATTTCTTATACGTATGTTTCATCTGAACATTTTGTTTTCTAAGAGCTGGCCTTGACTTTGTTGATTTTTAATAGTTGGGTGGGTGCTCTCACAGGTCTGGGTCTAACCTGCAGCCTCTGTGAACGCTCGTGTCACAGACGACATTCATTCAAATGTGCACATAGAAATGTAGAATTATTACGGTAGATGCAATTAAAATAACTCGGCTCTTGCAATACGATGTCACGCCCATCCCTGACGAGAGCGCCCTCCTTTATTGTGTTCATCTGAACAGATTGTGTTTTCTGCACACTGGCTGGATGCACGCAGCGTTCAGAAATATCTGGGCAAACGTAGCGTCTGATTTGTCTCCTCAGCCGTGAATCCATCCAGTGTCGCACACCTCCACTGAACTTTTATAATTTAAATACTGCCTTCCATTGTACAATGATCTATTAATAATAAATGGGAGGAAACATGGTTGTTTTTTATTTACACTAAAACTACATTTATTACATCTTAAATGTTTAAATTACCACAAGTACTCTCAAAGAGAAAAATATTTTGTTTTCATGTTAACCAGTCTTATGGCATCCTCTAGTGGTCAATAACTTTTATCAAAAATTTATCTAAATTTGAACAAATTAAATGTTCACAGAATAACCAGATTTTCTCTTTTACAAATAGCAATGAACAAACTTTATTTTATTTTCATAAAGATGCAACAAAACAGGAATTTTGTTCTTTTTTCTGCTGCAAGTTGTTAAAGACATTTTTTATTGTCTTTCCCAGCAGAATTTAAATGTAACATACTTTTTTTTAAATTCAATTTATTTAGACTTAATTGTGGTTTAATAAAACTGTAAAAAGAAAAACTCTCAGAAACTGAGCCCAATTCTACTTAAACATGAGTTTATTTTTTAATGCTACAACAAAAGCACTTCTTACCTTTTTAATATTTAAAATTGAGTCTTAAATAAAGACCAGTTTGTTTAAAGGTGCTCACTTCAGCAGAAAGCCGTGCTTCAGGTCGTCTTCTGGTTCCTGCACGAAGCGAGAAACTCCGGTATAAAAAGCTCTGCCCGCCACTTCCACCACGACGGCCTTGAAGTCTCCACACACGGTCTCCTGGAGGGTAACGTTAAAAATAAGTGTGTAAGTTCACCTCTGACCGTTACAGAGGCTTTGTGGGGACAACTCAGTGAAAACAGAAAATCTGTCTTCAGGTCAAAGCTTTTTATACAAACCACTCGTTTCAAAGTAAAATGTATTTTACATTGACGTTTTTGTCAAATTTAATTTAGTTGGACATGATTTGAAGTGACTCAACTTACAGAAAGTGGCGGCTGAAAGAAAAAGTTTTACACTGAACTTTTCTTTGTTCTTTATCAAAAGCCTGTTCTGCAGGGATTATCTTATTTTTTGTGTATCTAACGGCAGCTAGTGTGACTTTATCTCAAAGTGACCTTTAACCTTTAGTTGATGACACAGCCGAACTTTCAGCTGCTCTTCTTGAGCAAACAAAGGGGCGTGGCCACAAGAGTAGCTCGATTTGTGTCAAACATCTGATTGGCTAAGAGCAGTGGACCAAACTTTTTTTTTTTTTTTTAACAGTCTTGTCAGCCTTAATGTGACACTGTTTAAACTCATGCAGCGTCTTTATTTCTTATTTTCTGATAAAATTGATGTTTTGGTTGCGATGCTGATCTGTGTCAGGTTTAATATTTAGCATTTATTTTCTGTTTGAAGTGCTGGTTGGCTTTTTTGTGTGTTTTTGAATGTGATTCAACTGAGCTGCTGGCTAAATATGAAAAAAGTAAAATAAAATTCAGGAACTGATCACAGATAACTTATTACAGTTAAACTGAAAACACAGCAAAAATAGTTTACAAAACTCCTAATAGATTTTCAGAAAGTAATCTTCTGGTTGACATCTACAACTGATTAACTTTTGGAGTTAATTTGATGCAAAGTGTAGTACAATCAAAAATGGCTAAAACATTAAACTTTACAGATACTGAGCTAAAGTTTGGTGTGGTAGTAGCTGACCCTCGTTCACAACACTCATATTAGGTAACAGCTCATGCAACATATCACATTACATGAACATGAGCATGATCAGGTTTAATCAAAAGGGGCATAATCAGGTCAACATGGTTTTGTGAGCATGACAGGTTGGCATGTTGGTACGTACTATAATATAATAAGGTCTGCTGAGACACATACACCTGTTTTTCCTGTTAAATGAACAAGGTTTCTGATACCTGGACGGCTTTTCCCGTGAACCCGGATCCTGTGGCTCCACTCTGAAACCTCCTGGTCTGGTTCAGCTGGATGAGACCTTTGTGGTACTGAAGAGCCACTCGAGCCGTGACACCTGAGCCAGTCGGGCTTCGGTCCACCTGAAGAAACGTGATTTAAACAAATTACTAATTCACCAGGGAATAACTTCGCTGGTTCTCTTGCTTTTATGTTTTTTAACAACTTCTATAAGTTATTCTTAAATTTAATCAGTATCAATCTGTCCTCTCTGTTATTTAGCGTAGTTTATGAAAAGTTGACTGAATGAAAAATGTTTTTAAATCGGTGAGTCGGTTTGTTGGTTGTCAAAAGTAAATACTATTTTAAAAAAGGGAGAAAATTGGACATACCCTAACCCAAACCCACCCCTGATCTGTGACAGAATCCAGCTGCAGCTGCTCTGCATGACGCAACTAGAACTCTGGGTTTATTTGCTGACCATTAGGCGAGTTTTAATTTATTACCGTACTTTACATGAACGAGTCCAGTTAACTTTGACATGTTTAGCTCAGGTCAGTTCAGACACAGCAGCTTTATCACTGCACACTACCTGAGCCTCTGCAAACACACAGAGATTGGCCGTGGGTTCAGAAGAGTAATCATCTTTGCCGTCTGTGAGGATGGTGCCATAGAGAAAGGCCAGATCATCACTGGTGGGATGATGCAACTTCACCTATATGAGTGACGATAAGAAAAGGGAAAAACAAAGCTGTTAATAAAGGTTAAAGGTTTGAATCCTGCCCACCTTTTTTTGGGATAGGTCTGGTTTAAGATGCAGAAAACAGTAATTTAGAAGAAACTAACAAACCAAGATTTTTTTTTTTTGTTGCAAATGCAGAAACGTGACAACCCTCCTACCTGAGCTTTCACCGCTTTGGTCACCGCTGTTGCTGCGTCTACAAGATCTCGAGTCCTGGACTTTGTCACATCCAGGCCAAACCTCTGAGCATCAACGAAGGCGTAAAATGCTCCTCCGTAGCTGATGTCCACCATCACCTCTCCAAATCCCTCCACCGCCACAGCCACATCTGGTGTAAAGTCATTTCATCAGTCCTGCAGGTTATAAAACCACCGGAGAGGAGAATTTAAAAAACAAAGATGAATGTCCTACCTGTTGCAAATGCAAACGCCGGCACGCTCTGAAACCTCACGCGCCCCGTTTTCCCGTTGGCGTACTCAACGAACGCCTTCACCAGACCACAGGGGCAGTGGATGTTCACCTGCGTCTCCGGGGACAGAGGTTCCTTCACCAGTTTGTAGTCCACGGCGAAGCGTCCCAGTGCGATGACGGCGTGTCCACACATGGTGCTGTAGCCCTCGTTGTGGAGGAACAGCACGGCCAGGTGGGCCTCGGGGAGCTCGCTGTCCACCAGCAGGGCTCCGTACATGTCGTAGTGTCCCCGTGGCTCGAACATCAGCACCCTCCTGAAGTGGTCCAGGTAGTCCCGGGCGTAGCGGCGCTTGGAGAGCACAGTATCACCTTTGACCTCTGGGTAGCCGCTGATGATGATGCGTAGAGGTTCTCCTCCTGTGTGCATGTCCACCACACAGAGCTCGTCTCCTTCATGGGGTGGAAGCTGCAGCTCCATCTGAGAACTGACCAAACAGAAATAACATGAACGTTTCCAGACAATTTTGATTTCACTCAGTTTGTCATTAGTCTTCCGATTTTATAAGTGATTCATGAATGCAGCATGGGCTTCATAAACAGCAGAGAGAAAATTAACTTTTAATTTGAAAAATTCAAGCTATCTTTGATGACTGCAGGCCTTTAGTATAAACTACATTATAATTCCACAAAATAGTTTGCTATTTCCAAGAAACTGACGATGCAGTTTTGACATTCCATACAGAAGCTAACGGGAATATCAAATATATTAAAGATTTTTAAAAGTTTTGTGAGTCAAGCGCAAAAAAAATTGTGTAAATTAGTAAAAGTACATCAACAGACAGAGACAGTTTCATGAACACAACGCCAGCAGAAAGGGTAAATGTTTACCTGATCCCTGGGGTTTTTGTTTTAAGCGACAAACTTCTGCACGAATCAGTATTTTAAATTATTTTTCCTGTGGATCGACACAGACTCACGGAGGCGGAACGTTGGCGCCACCTGCCGGTGTGGAGGGCTGCGTGAGACGTTCAAGGACATAAAAAACATTGGATTTTACAACTGTATCTACATACTGTACTGTATTTACCTTCGTGTTTGTATAAATGCGTATACAGTACAGTATTTGATAGTATTTGACCCTGATT
>JAVCKU010000065.1:12230590-12243754 GCA_032273985.1 Hypsolebias coamazonicus
TAAGCTAACAGGCCAACATGGGAAAAAAACCTCCATCTTGTCGAAACTCCAAAATTCACGGTTGAAACCCGTGCCTTTGTCAAGAAAGTTGTTTTTCCTCTGTAAAAAGACGCTGAGAACTTGTTTACTGATTTTTTTGTTAAAAGTTTTGTGTGAAAAATGCTATGCTAAAGAGCTCAAACCACACTGAGCGTCCGCCATTTTGAGAACCGGAAAACATGGAGAGACAGCCCATGTCACAAGGTGCCTCGCTCTTATTTTTCTTAAAGAGAAACGCTGCTCGCTCCCTCACTATCCATCCTTCGGTTCAAACTGTCTTATACTGCCATCCAGTGGTTAAAAAAAGGTACTACACACAAAACCACACTTTCTTCTTAAATTTGACAATAATTACTAATTATTGTCAAATTTCAAACAATATTATCGTTTATCGCAAGAATTTCTGAGACAATTAATCGCCCAGCAAAATTTGTGATTGTGACAGGCCTAGCTACGGATGTTAGCAACAGAAAAGGGAAAACAACATGTCTCCTTACACAAGTCAGCAGGTTTGATCTTATTTACCTCAGTGTGAATACAATCTGACAAGAAATGAAGCTAATAAAATAATCGTTAAACAGCCTATAAAGCTGATTGCTGTTAATTATATTGAATTGGTGAGTAGACAGTAGCTTCTGTGGCAAATACTGCTTTGTCATACAGGCTGAATCATGTTTAGTACAGATTATTAAATGGTACAAGCTGGTATTTCCTCCGGTAACAAATTCAAAAAGGCTTTGATATGGACACTGATCACTGCAATTAGCAGAGCCTATACACAATTTACATGTTAAAAAGTTAGTTTCATATTCATAAACTACTTGTGATTATTAAGCCAGCTAAAGTCTTGAAATCATTGGAAGTCAGTCATTGATTACTGACTGACTTCAGGTCTAGTTTGGATGATTAGTTAGAGCCAATATATTTTCCTTTTGTAACATCTAGCTGTTTTACATGACAGTTCTATTAAATTAATTATGAATTATACTGTTATTGTAAAGCTATTTAATTTGTGGCACAAATTAGAGGTGACATTTAGATGAGCAGGGATTCAATCAGCCAATTTTCTCGGGAAAGCTCTACCAGCTGTGCCACCGTGCTGCTTGAGACAGGAACAACAAAGTGACATCACACACTTCAGATCTTCAAATCTAGGTTTTTAAATAAGTCGAAAAACAAAGGAGAAAACGTGCAAACAGCTGAAGATGAAAACAAGTGAAGCCTCACCTTTCAGATCTGGAGTGGTCCTCATTACTGATCTGTGGCGTTACATTTCCAACATCCTCTTCCATCTTCAGGTCATTCATTTCTTCTGGTTTGTGGCACTGCGAATGATCGCCTGCATGATTCTACTAGAGATAAAAATGAAGAATGTTAGATTTAAAGCCTGAGGTAAATTCACCAGCATGAACTTAACTCGCCTTCACCTGGACGGACGCAGCTCCATGGAAATAAGCTTCACTCTTTGCTACTTTACAAAGCTAACCATCTGAGCAAACTGTTTTTTTTCCCCCATTACGGAGTATGCTGTTTGTGAGAATCAGTTTGTTTGGTGGCTCCTCAGATCGATGAAGTCCTTTGAATTAAGAACGAAACATCTCAGCAAAGAACGTCCAGATGACCTCTTTGAACATTGATGGATTTTTTATCTGATTATTGAGCATGAACTTTGGTGGAACAAAGCTGTGGTTCAATAATAAGAAGAAAAGTTTTTATCATTCACTCTGCCCTGATGGTCAACAGGAAGTTTCTACAAAGAACCAATGTGGTGTTCATACAGCCCCCTTCTGTCAGCTGCTCCCTTCTTCAGGGGTCGCCACAGAGAAACTCATACAAAGACTTTGCTTTTTTTTTTTTTTTTTTACGCCGGATGCCATTCCTCGACCTCTGAGGAGCACAAGCTGCCTCCTGAGGTCTCTGGTGAGGGTTTAAGACAGGGCTATTCAACTGGTGAGGTCCACGGGTGACCATTCCACCGAGTTCATTAAAAAATATGTATTTTTATTTTTTTAGTTCTGGGTTTGGATCATTGCGTTGAACAAATTAAAAACAGATCATTGTAATACTCAGTTTATTTACATGACGACTGGATGACAGGCCCATGAGCAGTTTAGTTGAATAGTCCTGGTTTAAGGACCTTGCTCAAGGGCCCCGAGTTGGGCATAAGGTGTGAATGCTCCACTTTTTCCAATATTTTTGTTTTTGGTCCAGGGATTCAAACCATTGACCTCCCACAGGCTCACCTTGTCTAACCTCTGCACCAGCACCACTCCTCCGGTCGGGATAAACCAGCTAAATACAGGTACAGTTAGTTTCTGTAATTTCAGACTCAGAAAAGCAACTCTGAAACACCAGAGTTCATGCTCTTTAATCCCAGGTACAAATCCAACTACCGGGATGTTCAGTCAGGTCATCTGGACGGTTTCTTTTACTGGAGATGTTTCAGCCTTCATTCGAAGGACTTCTTCAATCTGAGGAGCCACCAAAACCAAACCCAAAAGAAACCGTCCAGTGAGCAGACTGAACACTGTTGGATTTATACCTGGATTATTGAGCATGAACTTAAGTGTTTTGAACCACTTCAGCATGGCTGCCTTAGAGCTGACGGGGGAGCCCAGAGGCCATCTCATCTCCAGCAAACTGTTTTTCTACTCTGGGTGTGTGCCGTTTGTGGGATTCAGTTTGATTTGGTGGCTCTTCAGACTGAAGAAGTCCTTCAGATGAAGGATGAAACATCTCAGCAACAAAAGATACCATCCAGGTAACGTAACATTTTTAAAGGGCCCTTTTTAAAGTTAAATTCCAATTTCATATAAATCTTTATTCCTAAAGTTAGCCCTCATTTCACTTTTGTTTTTAACCATGTTATTGTTAAAGCAATATCAAAACATCTGAAGATATGGTATGTATCAAATTGGTGCTACTTTTTCCATCTAGTCTTTATATTGAAGGCATTTTAGTGAAAACTATTCTCAGAATAGGACATTTAATGTTCTTGAAAGAAAAAGAAAAACACATTTTGCACAATAACTCCTGTAAATCCATCCAATATTTTATTGAATAAAAGCCCAACACAAATTTACAAAAAATGTATCAGTCAACATAAAAATCACTGACTGTGCTGAATGCACGTTAATTGTAAAAACTGTACCAGGACAGCCTCAATTATTCCCCGTCAAAAACAAGATCTGCAACCACCCACAGTTAAGTGACCCAAGCCTCCAACATTTCTAAAGAACAAGAAAAAAAAATAAAAAATAAAGCAAGGACACTGGATGGATCTGCAAGGGTTGTTATTGGGAACTGGTAATCTGAAAACTTCACATGAACAATAAAACAAAGAAAGTAAAGCAAAGGGACAAACGTTTGTAACTTTTCATTTCTTGTCACGACCTCCAAACAACTTTGTGACAAGAGAAACTTGCATGAATGCATCAAACTAATTACGCTGGAGGGAAAACAGGATTTTTGACTCCTGGAAACTTTTGATGGATGTTTCAGGAACAACCCGAACATGCAAGCAGCTCATAAAAGTGACTTGATTTACATAAAAAAAAAAAATTCTGAAAATAAACCCAGCCCATTAGAAATATACCAGTAGAAGCAATTAAATGATAATTACTTTGTGAAAAACAAACTAAATATACTGTTGAATACATGTATGCTATTTAAGTGAGACACAATACAAAGTTTCAGTGGTTGCCAATTGTTTGAAAGTAACAACAAACCATATTTTAAAGAAGCCTTCATTGAGAAAAGGGCACCGAGGATCTAGTTTGTGTGGCGTGACAAAGAACAGATTTCAACAGAAGGGCAGAAACGTTCACTCGTGGCACATCCACTCAAACTGAGCTCAAAATAAAAAAAAGCCACTGAACTGACGAGATCTTAGTGAGCTGCGACACTAAAAACAGTGCAGAGAGAGAGAGATGCACCTGTCTGCACAGCTTTTTGTGACTCCAGCTATAAAATGTATTTTCAGCCCCGTCAGGAAATCCTTAACACTCTCGACCTTTAAAACTAGATTTCGAGCCTCTCAACCCCACTTGCTGTTGTTTTGTTGAAGCTAGTCCAAGAAGGGTGGATGCTGGGATGTGTTTGCTGACAGCAGGCAGGATCCTTCATCCTGAGGGAAAGGAGCCAGACGATCCGATCTACTCGATCAGCTTCTTTGCCTTGAAGAAGCGCCGCAGGTAGAAGACCTGCCATGTGGCCAGTCCAATGAGACAGCACATGGAGAATATACTGAAGTACAGCACCCGTGTGTTTGTGGACTCTGGACGAGAAGACAACAGTGACAATACTGGACGTCACTTTTATCGTTATACAACTATAAAACCACTAAACGTCTGTTTTCTTTTTGAATGCTTCCCAGTAAACATTTCTTTCTTACCGTTAGTGTCCCGCATCTCCTCCTCTCGCTTCTTCATATAAGCAAAGTCGTTCACGATGGACTCCGACAGGTCTTCCAGCCGCCTCAGCTCAACCTCCAGAGGCTTCAGTTTCTCCACTTTCGCAATCTGAAGGGTCAAAACGGAGAAGAGTGAAACCAGTGACAGGAAAGGAGCGGAGCTGGTGAACATCTGGTCCACCAGGTGTCCCTCTTGAGCTGTTCCAACTCGAGGAGGGTTGAAAAGTTTCTGACTTCCTGTTCACTCTGAACATTGATGAGTTGTCAAGTGTTAAAGTTAAATTATGTGATATCAGAGAATGTTATGGACAAAGATAAACGCCTAAACAAACAAGGTTTTGACAGTTTAACTGCGTTAATCCATTATAATCCAACAACGTTCAGTCAGGTCATCTGGCAGCATCTCATCACCAGCACACTGGTTGATCCACTTTGGGGAGTGTGTGCTTCTTGTGGGGAAACAAGTTTGTTTGTGGCTCCTCAGGTTGATGAAGTCTTTCAGATGGATGAAATGTCTCAACAAAAAAAGAAGCCGTCCAGATGACCTGACTGAACGGTGTTGGATTATTTACCTGGATCACTGAGCATGAACCTTGATGCCTCGATGACGTTTTATTTCTGCAGACATTTCTTTGTAATATTTAAATGTTTTTGATTAGACGGTACATTTCAAATTTACATTCGAGCCCAGTTCTTGCACAATCATTATTTTTAAATAACTTTATTAAAAGCCAAACAGATCGTCTCATTTCAGATACTGTTTGTCAGCTGTAATTTTATTTACTGCTCTGCTTCTCCTTTTGCAAACTACTAGTACTTAGTGTATTTTTAGTTAATGTTTCTCTTTATCGTAGATCTTATTACTGTTCGTCTTTTACATGTTATATTTTTGTTGGATGTAACTGGGACCATGTGAACACAATTTTGTTCCACCATGTACATGTGACGCGAATGACAAAGAATATTGAGAAAGCCTTTAAAACCAGCTCAAAAGCCAGTAAAGCTCAAGATTACTTCCAAATATTACACAAAAGCAAAGTCATCCAGAAACAAGGAGTGGCACAAAACGTTAGAGCAGAACTGCACAAGCTGTAATCCATCCTCTTGATTTCCAGCAGAAACACTCAGACTAAACATTTTTCTGTCGAGCCTTGGAGCACAAGACAAGAATGAAGCGAGGATCTCTTGTGGAAATAGAAATAAACAAAAATGTCAAATCCAAATTCAGGGAGACTAAAGACGCACCAGAAAAGTACAAGAAGACCATTAAGAGAAAACATTTAAGGCTTCTATTCTTGCACTGACAGTTTCCCAGGACGCACTAACAATACACAACTATGAAAACATTAAAAAGACAGAAAACTACATTTTCTCCCTCCATTTATAACCAAATCACTTTCCCCCCCCCCATCTTCTTCTTTAGTTTTAATTCTGATATCTGTTGTGTACAAAGGGACACATTTTCTTTGAACCAGTTAAAAAAGGCCCAACAACTTTTTTGTCAAAATAAAATCTTGGACTACATATCATTTACATATCTGATACTACATATATTTTTTTCTTTTTTTACACTACTTGAATAAAGGAGTTTCTTTTTCATTATTTTTAAGGAAATGTCACTTAGTCCTACCTAAAAAAGTTAAGTCAGGTCCTCTGGACAGATTCTTCTTGATGAAACATTTCATCTTTTATTCAAAAGTCTTCTTCAGTATGAGGAGCTGCAACAAACTCAGCAGCACCTTCTCAAAGTGGATCAACCAGTTTGTTGATGACACCCAAAACTAGTTGTTCACATGCAAAGGGAGAACCATCACGGCCGCTTGCTATTCACAGAGAGCTGAGTGATAATAGCAATGACAGCAGTGTAGGAGGGCGACTGTTGGACACGGAGGCCTCCGCCTGTTTAATGATGACGAGTTCAGTCACAACTCGTCTTTTGTTAAGTACTTCTACTACAAAGCTCAAAATAAATAAAATAAAAAATATATGGATAAATATAAGGATACTGCGCACACATTTGTATTCATTAGAAACTTGACGAGTTTACGACTGAGAAACATTAATACACAAACTGTATCTGCCAAAGAAACATTCCCCACGCGTTGCGAAACGTTTCAGGAACATCTTCTTCGCTACAGCTTGCACATTTATTCAAGTGTGATGCAAGTGAATACGTGCGCAACTTGAGCTCCACCCTCCTGTGCACAGACAGGAATGCCCTGTGAACATCCACCGACGCACCCGTTCAGATGAACAGTCTGTAACGTTTACACAACACGTGTGTTCAGGGAGGGCGAACCTCAGGTCAAATGAGTTCTCCTTCCTTAAGAAGTTCTCAGGGTTCACCTGAGGGAAGCAGATCCTCGAGAAGATTACATCCTAACGTGGTAATGCAGTGTTGTGTCCTTGTACAAGAAAATACAGAATAATGAAAAAATATTCCTCCTGAATACTTAACAGATTGACACTTTTATATCTAATGATGGTGACAAAAGATGCCCACGCTGTTAGTCAGAAGTAAATCAGTGAGTGGACCTCATTTATAAATGCAACAATGTTTACTTAAAAAAAAAAAAGAAGTTGTGATTTATTTTAGCATTGAGCATCAGTTTCATGAATTGTTGAATTGTTGAAACTTTTTAATCCAGCTAATTCAAGACAGTTGAGAAAAACCTCAAACCAACAGAATCAGGAACATTAAGACTTGGGATTTAAGGTCATTTATTAAAATAGACGGACTGTATAATCGGGTGACTATCGTAATTATCTTCAATATTTGAATCCAGTCTTCTCAATAACTTTCTGAGTGGAGGTTAACGGCTCAGCGTAGGAGGCTGGAGTCATTTCCAACATCAACCCACAGATGTTCTGTGCTGTGACAATGTTGGAGAACACACTGTTTACACACTGATGAAAATAGGCATGAAAAGAATTGTGAAGTCATAATCAGCAGTGGCTGTCAATCAATTTTGTAGAGTGAGATAAACATGTTCAATAATCTAATAAAGAATTATTTAACAATTTATCTTTTTTCTTTATCTTGCAGCAGTCCAGCTGAATGCATGCAGCTCTAAAACGTCTTTGTTTCCTCTAACTACAGACAAGATCGTGAAATATGATCGACATCAAAATATGATACTATTGTGAACATTTGAATAAGACGGTTTTAACCCTTTAACTGACCATTCATGTTCCTCAGGGGGGAAATTAAAACACCTTTTCTTAAAATGTATTAAAAACTATGTACTGTATTTCTAAATCAATTTCACACAAAAAAAAATAGTCAGTCTTTTAGAGCTGTCTCGGACTGAATTAAAAAAAAAAAAAATTCTTTACTTTTGAAGGGGTTTTTGTTTTGTTTGTGCGTGTTTTTTTCCAATTGACAATTATTTATTTTAAGGTAATGGTAATAAAAAATAAAAAGTGTATGTTCTGCCATTAGTCTGCCCTCTGGGTCAACATGCACATCCTCTGCTGTTCTCCAGAGTTCAGAACTGATGCTTGGATCTGCTGTCCCAGTCAGATGGGTCTGGACCCCCTCTGCACAGCGTCAGACATCCTAATGAGGCTCGGTCTACTCTTCCTCTCCATGATCACCTTCTTTAACAACAGAGTCCTCACTGTCAGACTCAGACTTTTCTACTTCATGATCTTCTCCTCTGTATGAGATGTTCTGGGTCTGCGGTTCTGTCTCCCTCAAGTTCAAAAATCGTCTCATGATTTTGACTCAAACACCTTAAAACTGACTAAACACTGAATTACACCCAAACTATAAATCCTAAACACGCTAATATCACAAACCCCTTAAACTCATGACTCATTCCCGCTCTCGTTGTCTTTATTGCACCAAACTCCATTCAACTTCCACGTTTTTTTTTTAATTATGCTTGTAGATTTTTTTGGCACTTGACAAATAACTTTGAGCCTCCGTCAGAAAGGAGGGGGGAGGTTGTTTACCTGTTCGGCAGGGGTGGGAGGTGAAAGTGGAGGGTGATGGAGGTGTTTTGTCCCTGAGACTGTCCATCATTGCTGCAGCCTCTCGCTCTAACAATTATTTATCATAACTCTGGTTCTACTTGGCCTATCAACACGATTTAAAAACTTGAAAATATGTATTTTTCACAAATTAAAATGGTGTCTCTAACAGGCTGCATCTTTCCCATAGAGTGACCGAAATCCGTCATGTGACTATCACGTGCCAGCGTCCATTGACAACAAAGGGGAAAAAATACATAAACTGTCAAAGTAGGTGGCGCCAGACACTTGAGTAGGTGTTGAAATCGCCGCCTGTTATTAAGAAGGTAGTGAATCATTCTACGTTTATAAGCATGGATTTTAGCCTCCTGATACGTTACCTCTTCGTAGTTTTTGGCCTCCACACCGTGTTTCATGTCCAGATTGACCAGTTGGTCAGGCACTCTTCCAGTTCCTGTAAATTAGTGCACCATTTACAATTTAGAAAAGTGCAAAATTTCTGTGCCAGTTTTAGTCACAAGTAAACCTTACTTTAACAATTTCATAAAGGGTCAAACAACTTCAAAATGTCTTTGTATTTAATATTATATACTTACAAGATAAGTTTTTAATATGCTTCAAAACCAGTAAAAATCAATTGAAATCAAAATCCCTAATCACAGATCACTGTCAAAATAATGTAATTACATCATGGATGTCTCATAAACTGAATGCATCTAATTAATGTGTCTTGAAATCATTTATGGTCTTGTTCCAGTTAATATCCAGGTTTTTTGTGGTAGCACACTTACCCATGGGGGATTTACTTTCAAAGCAAACTTCAAACATGTCGTAGTCCTCTGTGGTGAAAGCAAACTTTCCCTTTGTTGCATCTTCCTTGGAGTAAAGAGTGTGGCTGGAAGAGTCTGTTATCTATAAAGTTAAAGGAAAGGATTGTAAACAAAAAATACAATTAAATGGCAGAAATGGACCTGTCAGTAAGTTACCGATAGTCATTTTTAAATAAAAGGTTGAATGAAAAAATACACTTTCTAGTTCAAAAATTAATCTAAAATGTTTGCAGTTCATTAGTCTTATTTTAGATTTAATAAACCTGATTTTAAACTGAAAAAATAATAATAATAATAATTCAAAGACAGAAACATGTTTATGTCTGTTGTATTACTGCAGCGACTGCACACAGCAGCTGTTAGGAAAAGGGACGATTCCAGTTTAAAATTAAACTTTTATAAGATTATAATGAATCATCAACGTGAAGATAAGGTAGACCTTGTAAGCTGACTGCATGAAATAAGATTTTATTTTTAACTGGTTTAATTGAAGGTAACAATGACGTATGCTGGTGAGTGGACTTAAGACTGACGTGTAACAGAAACACGACGACACTGAACGCAACACAGCTATTACACCTCAAACACATTTTATGTGTTTTACACTAAACGTTCTTTACTTCCAGAGTTATTCGAGTTTAAATTTAAAAGGCAAAACAATACTGTAATTATTAACTCGAGAAAACCCATATAAGCATCCGTGATAGCTAGCTAGCTAACTAGCAAGTAAAACCAGGAAGACGAGTTTTAGGGCCTGGTTTAGCCCCATGCTAACACAGCTGTTAGTCGTTCCAGTCAATAGTTAATTATTCGTCAGAAAATACGTTTACATATATGCTATGTTAATCAGTACAAATTAACATTTTATGGTCTCAATAAACTCGAGTTAAGGGTAAATTACCGCAAGTCTGCCCGTCTGTGCTCACCTTCAGATTGGTTTTCGTGTTCGCCTGCTCGCTGATTTCATACTCTCCCGTCACCAGTACGTCTTTGTGGATCTCCTCTCGTAAACACTTTCTGGAGTTGACCGGTAAGAAGAAGGAAATTGAAAATACTGATTCAAAGAGAACCGGTAAGAGCAGCAGCGCAACAACACGAGCCATGGCTACCATCGACCAACCAGCCCGTGCCAGCCAGCCAGCTTAACGCCGAGCTCCAACTCACACAACCGGTCAGACGGGGCGCTGCAGCGCCGCCACTGGTGCGGAGGGGTAACTGCACCCAGAGGATGTTGGACAGGTTGAGAAGGTGGATGAACAAACTGTTTAGTAGAGCAACTCTGATCATAATAACACTATTAAATAGTGTTTACAACAAATGAAAAAAAAAAAACTCCAACCAAATAAGAAAATGGAATGTACAAAATACAGTTTCAAATAACCTAAAAAAAAACCTTAACTACTGTTACATTTTTCACATTTGTTTCTAGATTACAGGGTATATGGAGTACAAAGTTTTATTTGAATCAAATACAGTATTACCTAACTGTTAACAAAGCACCAGCTAATGCATGTGAATAATCATATTGACATTTTTAAAGACTTTACAAAGGCTCTTTGGAGCATAAACACCAACTTACAAGAGCTGCAGGCCACGATGTTTTCCCCTTCCGTGCTGCTTGGTTTTATATCAAATTTAGAGAAAATGTTCCAGGTAAATTGTTTTTGCATGAACAATTTTTTTATTGAAATCCTACTCACAAATATAATTCAAAAATGCAAATTGGACTAAATTAATTTATATCTTTAAGTCTTTAAACTTATGCTTATCTGTTCAATGGTTAAATTGTTGTATTTCCCTGAATATCATTAAAGACAAGGTCTATCACAAGAAAAAATACAAGCATTTATTATTTCAATTTCTAGATGCTGTAATTTGCAAAAGACATTAAGCATGAAAGCTATTTTAATTTTAACTACGTGTTTGTTAACACGAAAATGGTTGGGTTCTTTGATTTTAGGTGAAAACTTCTTGGCCCAGAACAGCAGATGTAAAGAGCAACGTTTTGAAAAGACAGAAAAAAATGATAGAGTAACTTATTGAGAGCCACAACATGTGAAACATCAACATACGGATCCTCCTGGACAGTGAAAAACATCCCAGCTTTACGCAGTCATGCTTTTGTTTTAGTAAAAATAGGAAGCATTCTGAACTGTAGATTTGCATGTAGATGCGAGTGTTTTAGTTTCTGCACATAAATAGCTCTTATATAAGTATACTTTATTTAAAATAAAAAAAATGAAGGCATAAATGACTGCACAGAGTCCCAAAACATATTTCAAGCATGTGTTTGATTTAACTGCAGTAAGATGTCAAAGGTAAATTCGTATGATACTTTAATTATGCTGTTGTTATTTATTAGTTACAGTACTTAGAAAAGTCTGCAAGGTGGGTGTTTGAGTTCATCTTCTGGTCATCGTCTTGTACAGGCTTACTTATTCTTTTGGTTTGTTTGTTTGCTTGTTTGTTTTTTGCCCTACAGTGATATTACTGAGAGCAACACTGTCAGTTGTCAGTCCTCCTCCCGACCCTCTTATATTTGTACTCATAACGAAAACTGAAATCAAGCCGTGGTGGGGAAAGAGTTGAGTCAAAAGACAAAGGTCCATCTATGTTCCAGCCTTCATCTGTGCTCATGAGGTATGAATCATGTCCAAAAGAACAAAATCCAGGATCCAAATGACCTAAATGAGCTTCCTTCAAATGGGCGGCTGGCCTTAGCCTTGGAGATAGGGTGAGGAGCTCTGTCATCCAGGGGAACCCGGAGCAGAGCCGCTGCTCCTCTGCACTGAAAGGTGTCAGCTGAGGTGGTTCAAGCGTCTAGGATACCTCTGGGATGCCCCCCTTTGGAAGGTTTTTGAGCATGTCTTACTGGGACGAGACACTGTGGCAGACCCGAAACTCACTGGAGGAGCGCCAGCTACCCCCTGAGGAGCTGGAGTGAGTTGTTGGGGACACTCTCCAGTGGACAAAGAGACTGATTGGTTGGATGATTACTTGATGGATGGATGGATGGATGGATGGATGGATGGATGGATGGATGGATGGATGGATGGATGGATGATGGAAGGATGGATGGACTGATTGAAGGATAACTGATACCGCCAAAGTTTAAAATGTTTTGTTCTCAGAATATGTTTGGATGACTCTCAGCTACTTCCACAACATATTGTTGGTCATTATTTATAGAATTAACAGTTATATTATAGTTACATACAGCACTTTGGTTGGCCTTGTTGCTGTTTTAAGTGCTTTATAAATAAAACTGTATGGTGTGTATGGTATGGTATGATATAGTATGGTATGGTATTGTATCGCATTGTATCATATGGTATAGCCATTTTTGTGTTTGCTAAAGTTGATAAGCTGTGGCAGACATCTCAACTTGGTTTAGCTTCCAAAATTATTAATTATTAATTTGTAGATGTACATCCACTTTCTGAGAGTTTCATCTTTCCGTTCCGTGAAATATTTTTTCTTATTAGTCTGTCATTGCCTTATTTCAGTGATGGTGCCCAAGTCCAAACATCCTGATGTCCCGCTGCATGGAAATGATGCAGTATCTGTGGAACACACTGAGTCATGACAGAGACTATGGCAGGGGACAGGTGAACACCACATCTACTGTTTTTAGACATCGGACTAAAGCTGGCCCCAGCATGAACCAAGAGATGATTAAATTTTTAGTTTCTATAATGAACGTGACGTAGAGAGCAAAGATTCACTAGTCATGTTTTTTGTTTTTTTTTTGTAATTAAAATCCTCCCCTTCATTTGCTAAAGGACAACATAAGGGAAATTTTGCACATTTAAACATTTTAACATACCAAATCAGTGTACAGGTAGTCCTCAACTTACGAACGGGTTCCGTACCTACAAACCGTTCTTAACTCGAATTTGATGTAAGTCG
>JAVCKU010000065.1:12249700-12260705 GCA_032273985.1 Hypsolebias coamazonicus
CCACGTGGCATTACAGTGAATTTTTTTTTACACAGTGATAATCTTGGTTAGGGATTCACGAGTCTAACGGCTTCAGGGTAGAAGCTGTTCCTCAGCTTAGTGGTTCTGCACTTAATGCTCTTCAACCTCCTTCCTGGGGGGAACGGGACAAAAAGAGTGCATGCTGGGTGAGTGGGGTCCTTCATGATGCAGGTGGCCCTCTTCCTGCATCTAGAGGTGTAGATGTCTGTGATGGCTGACTCCAACAGAACTTATAACCTGGAATATCAATTTGATTATAAGTAATGGACCTACATGGCACATTAATGAATTAAACAGGAAGGAAAGCAAGCTTGTTTTAATTGTTTCTAGGAAAAAAATAAAACTGGACACACACTGTGTACATGCATTCACTCCTTTTGCTTTGAAGCACCCAACACTACCTTTAGAAGATTAGTTGAGACCCACCTGAGTCTGATGGTCTCAGCACTGATACCTGTTCAACCCAAGAATCAACACCGCAGCTACACCTAGAGGTTACTATCAAGAAAGAGGCAGGATGAAGATCAAGGAACTGTCCACACAGTTCAGACAAAGTTGTACAGAAGGGCAGATCTGAGCTGATTTATAAGAATTATCCCATTATTAGACTGAAGACCAAGAATTCCTTGAAGGATTTTACCGTATCACCCACTGCCTTAAACTGATATCTTATGTTGAGAACTGATTAGTCATTTTGCTCATGCCTTGAAAATAGTGTCACTGGGGATGACTCTCAGCTACTACTACACTAAATTTGAGCACAATGTCTGTAAAACTGACTAAATTACAGACATTTTGTGTTTTGTCGACATTTGGCTGAACCATCTTGAATTGGACTGGTTTATGAGGTGTTATGTAGACAAACAAAGTTGACTCCCTGCCCAGCCTTCTGACTTAAGAAAACACAAAAATGTCTATATTTCAGTCAATTTACCAGATATTGTGGTAAAACTGGTGAGGTTGTAGCTGAGAGACACAACACATACCAAGCGCTTCCTAACGAGATCTTTAGATATTTGCTTCAAAGTTTATCTTCAGCTGCTTCACCCAACCCTGCTCACCTGTTAGATTTCATGACGCACTGAGCACATTTAAATGAAACTTTTAGAATGTAATTATTGGATGCACATCTTGAACTGATTCACTTGCTCTTGTCAAGGGCAGACACTTTCCCCCACCGCTCCCTCCTCCGCTTTGCTTTGATCTGTCCTGTCTGTGAAACTTCTGAGCCTCTCTTCACATATCTTCCAAACCGGTATTTTGCTACGGATCTGGTCAGCTGGTCTCTCAATGCAATTGATAAAATTTTCTCGATGAGAAGTTAAGCTCCAGGCGAGTCGACTTGCCCTGATGACACGCATGCAGCTGGATATGTCATGGATTCCTGGGGCGAGTGGAAGTTGATGTGTCTTATCTCTGCTGTCCATCGAGGATGTTGAAGACACATACATGACTGGATTTATGATAACAGGTTTCTCCCACCGAGGAAGTCTGTAGACCTATCAGAGGGACCCGGCTGAATAAACCTTGTGTCATCATTTCAGGACTCTTGGATTATCTCTGGTGCTGTCTATAGGTAAACCTCGGCACGCTTCAAGACTGTTTATGGATCTCACCAGAGGGAAATGATTGATTATACCATTCTTATCAGAACTCCTACAGTGCCTCTGGGATGTCCTTGAACACACTCACCACTCTTGACATCTCCCCTCCCCTGTGGAATGTCTGCGTCACTATGTGCTTGTGTGAGGGGTGTTTATTTATTTATTTATTTTTTATTTCAGGCTATCTGTCCTTGGCCATGGATTGAGTCTGTTAGGAATTTTTTTTGCCTCCAAATCCTTCTTGTTTTCACTTTCATTTATTTTTTTGTCTGTCTAAACAGATCTCGAGTACCTGAGGCGCAATGTGATTAATCAGTCCAAAGGTTGAATGAATTATTAACTTTTGGATTCAAGTCAAATCAAGATGGCTGCCACAGCTAATCAATAGTGGTCAACATAAAAATGGCTATAATTCCGTCAAATATTCATGCATTGAGCTAAAATCTGGTGTGATAGTAGCTGAGAGTCAAAACCAACACATAAGATGTTTGACTAAAGCAAATACCGCTCAATCATTTGCACATGCACTTATCTCAACAAGCACAGAAAGGCAGCGGGTGATGTGCATTCCTTCAATGACTGCCAAGTTTTTATCTAAAACAAGCTTTTCCCTGTGAATTTTAACTTCAGTATTTTAACTTAAACATGCAGTTTCATTGCTTTAATTCAAGTTACTGATTCAGGTTGAAAGCCTATTCAAATTCAAGGTTGTCCGACAAGAAAGCAAAGAATTTCAAGGGGTTGAATACTTTCACAATCCAAACGTGTTCTGCCACCTGTTCCCTACCTGTAACGTTTTTTTTTTCCTTCTCATGAGAAATTAGCTTATCTTTTTTTTTTTTAACTTCTTGGCTCCGTGTCAGAGCTGACTGCACAACAACCCACTTCCTAAAATGTGTCCTCTGCTGACGTAAGCCTCTACACACCCTGCAAATAACTGCTGTCATTTGGGCTTGTTCCTGATGCTGAGAACATAAACAAACAAAAAGATATTAAAAAAAAAAAAAAAAAGGCAGGCGGAAGCCGGTAACAGTACATAATCCAGATATGGTCAAACCAGAAGTGTTCATTAGAAATAAAACCATCTCGTTGCAAACATCTATAATAAATCATAAAAACTGTTTTACCTATAATGGTGCAGTTTAAAGGGGGTTTACTTTTCCAGATATTTCGATGTACAATTTTGAAATGCGGATGTGCATTCAGTGTAAACAAAGCTCTGCTGAATCATTTTGTATAGGTTAAGAAATCTGGCGGATTTTAACCATTGGTAAAATTTTGGACTTCAACCTGCTGCTGCGCACCAAAAAAAAAAAAGAGAAAGACGGTTAAGAATGAAGTCAAACAGGGTGGAGGAGCCCCATAAATAAAATCAGGGACTGGCATTCAAACGCATGCGACTTTTGTAAAGGTTTAATCATCCTGAAAGTATTCCTACCAGTACATCAAAAACTGTTGGACTTTTCCATCCCAGACGGCTCTTGTGGACGTCCTATTTTCAGTCATTTTGGCAATGCACACAAAGTAATTGGCACTCTTTTACAAATTTTTGACACATAAACCCTCAATATGAGAAATATTTGTGTGCGTTTTCATTTTTGCACTCTTCTTTTTTTTTAACCATTCTTCATGACTTTGCACCTTGGATATCTTCATTACCCCATGATGACGTGCATCGGATTTGCTTTAGTATAAAATAAAAACGGTCACTTTCCCCCAATCAGACCCGCAGGAGGAAGGCCATTTATGGCTTTGCAAATCACTTGTGAACATCTCTTACAAAAAAAAAAAAAAAAAAAAAAGTACCTGGATCTCTGCGAATGTGGAGCCAAGCCAAACAGAGCGCCTGTGTTTTTTTTGGCACGTAGGCGAGCTCTGCTGTTTCATCATCGCTGTTCTCACACTTCCACAGAGGCAGGGGATCTCTGTCTGCCTCCCTCCCTGCTGCATCCTCCTCCTCTCATCCTTTACTTTCCTCTTCTTTTTCTGTCATCGCCATACACTGCCTGGTTCCTCCCCATGGGTTGCAGCACAGACGCAGGTTGGCGTCACAGTGGTCTAATTTTACTGCTGTTGATGCTGATGTTTAAAAGCGGCAATAGGCACCTGCTATTTCTGCTGCTACCCCACCTCCCTGAGTTATATTAATAGAACTGGTTGCTCGTATGAGCTTTATGGAGGGGAAAAGGAGATTTAGCTTTGAAAAACGGAGAGGAAAACACGTTATGCAACAGCAGCAAGCCAATGGAGCACATGTCAAAGTTCAGCTTAAACATCTTCATACGCAAATATTCTACGTTTGCACATTTGAGCTGCTTGAAACACGTTTCTATTTCCTCCACCTTCTTCGAGGGAAAGGCCTTAATCAGTGCAGAAAGGGCTGCATCATGTTCCACGTTAGGGTGTGACCACGTCAAACGTCAGAGTTGGTTAGCTATTGTCAGACGGTAGACTTGGAGCGTGCACACTCATCGCACACTTCCCGTCAAAGCTATTAGGCAACGCCTCTTCCGATTATTTAGCGTGTGGTGAAATCGAGGTGAATCAAACGAATCAGGCAGGAGAAACAAGAAGAAAAAAAAGATTTGAAGTAGTGAAAGTGTTGCACAGTTTTGTTTTGCAAAGATGACAACAGAATAATTTGATTGTGTTGTTATTATTATTTGCAGCGTTTCAGTTTTAAAGCAGCCAACAGTTTAATACAAGCTAACTTAAAGGTGTAGCATTCCTTGAAGAAAGGCCGTTTTTCAAACTTTTTACCTGATAATATTATGAAATGTGTTGTAGCAAACATTGTTCATGCACAACCTTAAAAGATGTGTTACCTCTTGAAGAGTGGGATATGAATGACTCTCAGCTACTATGCATAATACATGTAAAACTGACTGAGTTAGAGCCATTTTTAAGGTTGATTAGCTCTGGCAGTCATCCTGAATTGGGTTAACTCCAAATGTTATTGACTTATAAATGTACATGAGATGATTGCTATCTAAGAGTTTCGTTAAATTCCTTCCACTGGCTCTTGAGATAATTTTGTGAAGAGACAGAGTGTTGACACAAATAGTTACTGTCAGTGATTTGAGGAAAAATATAGTGCAACGAATGCTTGAAGTGTGTGTTGGGGCTGACAAAATTGGTTGGGTTTAGCTGTTTTAATGTTTCATGTGTTTAGATGGCTGTGAAAACCATTATGAATTGGGTTAATATATAAAGGTAATCAGTTGTAGCTGTACAAGTGATTGTTTTCTGGGAGTTTAATTTGAATTCAGCCAGCGGTTCATGAGATATTTTGCTAACATCCAGATACAGTTGACTCTAACAGTTAAAGGCAAAATAAAAAATCAGATCTTGTGCACTTAATTGGCACTCAAGGTCTGTCTTGGGAATGCAGCTCAGCTACTACCAAATCAGATTTTAGCTCAATATCTGTCAAATTGGCTGAGTTATAGTTATTTTTATGCTTTCTAAGTTAGCTGTGGTGGCCATCTTGATTTGGGTTGACCCCAATAGCTTATCAGCTGTAGATATACACTCAATGATAATTTTCCGAGAGTTTTATTCAAATCCGGCCAGTGGGTCATGAGAAATTTTGCTAACAGACTTGACCAACACTACTACACTAATACGTAAAGTGTCGAAACTTCTTCCTGAAAATTTTAACCACCTATACGGAATGTTTTACTTCTCTATTTCTGCGTTTTGGGGGTCGTGTTTTGACGCATTCAGAAGTGAAGAAGACGCCAAACCAGCATCAGCTGCGGTTGAAGAGTCGCTTTCGGATCCTCTCGTGATTCCGCGCAGGCGCACACGAGAGAAACGTTACGGGTCGGATTGCGGAACAAGCGTGTCGCTTCTTTCCGCTTTTCGACGGAGGCACTAACAACCGAAGAGGCTTCTACCTTCAGAGGAAACCTTCCAGGAGCTAAACTTGTATTTTCTGTCCGGTTTTGTGTGCTCGCAGTCGGTTCTTCTCTGCCGCTGCAGACGGGAGCGGCGACGGCCCGTTGGATTCTATATTTGGGGACGGAAGTGTGACGTCATCGCGTATCGCTTGCTAACTGAAAAAAATGGAAAGAACGCACTGACGTCAGACCCCTGACGTTTATCCAGCCCTGGCAACAGACGGAACAATAAATAGAGCCCGTTGCGGAGAAGGAAAAGCACTGCTATCCCCGAACAGGCTCGTTTTTAGAGGAAAAAAATGAATAAATCACAAAATCAGAAGCAACAAGAATTTAAATATCGCACTGTTTTTTATTCACATCATTTATATATTTTTTAAACTATGTAGAAAAATAAAAATTTAATAAATTAAAAGCACGGATGTTTTCACAGAAAACTTCATAGTTTGACAGACCACTCACACCATGGTTAAGACGAAGCACGCCATCTCTAAAGGCTCACAAACAGCACACAATTACTCTTAAACAAAAATACAAATAATAACTATTGCTCTCTGACCACACACATCAAGAAACAATGTTGAGTTATATAGCACCATTTAATCATATAGAAACTCATAACGACTATTATTTGAAGCATGCTTATTAACTTGCTACATTGGTGTAATAGGCAAGTATATACTGATAAAGGCAGGTAAGATCATTCATAATTTGCTTTCCTGGTTCATATCTGCTCCATAGCCCTGAAATCTGCACATAGTTCAAGAAAATGTGCTTTCTGAGGAAGAATTATTGTCTCTAGAAAAGTCTTTAAAGGGCCAGCAGCGTGGGGGAGCTGAGAGAGTCAGAGGACTGGTCATTGCTGCTGCTGCCTCTCCTGTGGGCCATGCCACAGGTGGGGAAGGTCTCCGCCTCTGGGAAGGTGAACGTGAATGAAGACGTGTAGGTGGTGCAGGCCGGAGTGCAGGTCACCACAGGTGTGCACAGGGACTCAAAGTCATTGTTGCTGCTGGCTGAGGCGTGAAGGGGCTCCCAGTCTTGACTCGTGTAGATGGAGCTGGACAGGTCCACCTCAGGCACCGACCGCGCCGTCTCCATCTCCGTCTTGGCCAGCAGGTCCAGGGATTCTTCCAGGACGGAGGCGTCCAGGTCTGTCATCTTGACTGTGGTGCTGCTGCTGGACGCTGTGGCGGCGGAGAGGATGGAGTTGGGGCTGGAGAAAATAGAGTTGGAGGCTGAGGTGAAGGTTGGCTGGCTGGAAGTGAAGGTGGAGGACAGCGGCTGGGAGGAAGACGCGGTGGAGGAGTGTGGCGGAGAGATGGAGGACACAAGGAAGTCTGTCTCCAGCTCAGAAGGGATTTTACAGATGGGTTGGTGGGCCGCCAGGATGAACTCAAGCCTTTCCTTCTCCTTCATCAGGTTGGCAATGTCGTTCTGCAGGCTAGACTTCTCATCCTCAAGCATATCAGTTTCCTGCGAAAGAAAGAGGAAGTGGCATTTAGTTGGATTGCTCTGCTATTAGCTCTGGCAGTAAATCCATGTTGATAAATGAAATATTTTGGGATGCTTACAGCTTGCAGGGTGTCTGTAAGCTCTCGCCTCCTGTTGCGGCATTTAGCTGCTGCCTGCTTGTTTCTCTCTCGGCGAATTCTTCTCTTCTCTTCCTCCTCGGGGTTCAACTGCACATGACAGAGGAGAACAAAATAAAGACTTCTATGCTTTCAGCTATCACGTGGCACCTCTAAAGTGTAATTACACAATAATTACCTGTTCCATCCTGCCCCTTTTGGTGGAGTTGTGAGCCTTGGGTGCTGCAGGCTTCATGGCTGATCTGGGGTAGGCCGGGCAAGGGGTGGAGGTGTAGGGGTGAGCCCTGCGAGAGGGGGCTACCGAGGAGACCAGAGGCTGCACCATCCACTGCAGGTCTGGGCTGGTGGATATGGCAGTGACAGTGGGGATGAAGGAGGCACTTGATGCTGTCAGGTCTGTGAAGTCCTGAAGGAAACAACAGAAATAAGCGTTTAATTCGATGAGGGAGTTTGGCTTGCAGAAAACTGAACAAAAATATCTCTGTGATGTCATCTATGACGTTACACGCGCTCTCTATGGAGTTTCCAGGTGAATGAATGAACGAAAATAGCACAGCTTTTCTCTAAATATTCAAAAACTATACTTTTTTTTAAAGTAATGATTTGAACTTCATCGTATATAAATAAATAAATAAATAAATAAATAAATAAATAAATAAATAAATAAATAAATAAATAAATAAATAAATAAATAAAAAATAAAAAAAAACCGATGCTTGTCCGAACCTACCTGAGACTGAGGAGATCCAATGCTGGAGTAAGATCCGGCCGGGGACGGGTAGTATCCCAGATTGTCCACGGACGGGGAAGCGGTGCTGCAGCGAGAAGAAGAGTCGCACTCCGTGTTGAAAGCGGTGAACATCATCTTTCAGAAAGAAGTATCCAAACAAACTCTACTAAAGGGAAAATGTAAACTTTAGGTGGAAAAAATCCCTTTTGTAGGTTTGAAATAATAAAAAAAATAACTTTTAAAAGCGCTCGTCTCTGTTATAGTTCTGTGGTTTTAGCTTTCTTACTCAAAGTTCTTGTGCCTTCTCCGGCCGCTGAAAGCGCTTTTATAGCCACAGCGACGTGATGACGTCGACAAAAAAAGGGGGCGTGCTCCGATACCGCGAGGAGGAAACCATACAAACACTAGCATAGCAACGCAGGAAAAAACTCAAAGCGTTCGCTTTCGTCGCAAAATACAATCCATTTGACGACACGAGGCTTGTTTTAATCGCTCGACGACGAAAACAAAAAGGTTTTTTGTGAATTTTAAAACTCGCGACGAGAAGTGGAAGCTTCCAGAAAAAAGGAATCCCCGACACGTAGTTTACCATATATGGCGCATCATCCTGTGCGGTGGGCGGGCCTTGATGGGAAACACCATCCGAGACTCGAGCGAGCAGCGGCGGCATGACGTTATGTAAAACAACAAACAGAGGCTGTTGTGAGAACTGAAAAAGAGAAAAAAACTGGGACAAGGGTCAGCGAGGCAACGTCCTACTCATATCAAAACTATAAATACTAGTCTTAACCGGTCTGAAGTAACAAACCGAGCTCATACGAAATATTTCATTTTAAAAATGTATTTATTATACCTGATTGAGAGTTATCAGATATTTATTATACCGTTTTCAGAGAGCATGTAAAGTTATTTAAGCATAAAGCTACGAGAACAGTTCAATTTAAAGGCTCGGAATTTTGTTTTGAGCTGTTTCTGATGACCTTTCTCAAAACACATGCAATATTTGCTATAATAGCTCCAATGGGTGATATCTGTCACAGTAATTTAAAAAAGAGAGGAAGTAATTTGTCCATAAACTGCTGTGTAAATGTTGCCAAGCGAAGCTTTTATTTTGAAAGTTTTTGAGCTTGTCTTTGCACTATTTTTAACAGACTTTGTTGTAAACAATCCTAAAGAGCAGTCCATGTCAAAGGTCACGTTTGTTTTACTTTACACACCCCAGGCAACAAATGTGTGTGCAACCCTGGGTTGGTTGCAGAGCGTGCATGACAACCTGTTTGAGGTGTGTAAAACAGGTTCTGCTGACAAAGAAACAGAGGGAATCCTCAGGCCTCCCCATAAGATTTACACAAGGAGGTGGTTTGAAGATGCTCCTTAAAATTTAGGTCATATGGGTTTTCTGCAAGTATTCACATAAACACAGTCACGCTCCACCCCCGCACTTCTTTAAAAAATGATTTATAGAACATTTAGCACAAAATAAGCAATGATTTATTTAAAGGTTTTTTTTAATTGTCTTTGAACACATTCGATATATATTTTTTAATCTTAGTTTAAAATTTATTTTTGATAAAACTTTGTTGCAGCAATATAGTGGTTATTATAACAGGGTTTTTTTATATACGTGGTGTTTTAGGTATTGTTGTGTTTTTGTTCTTATTCAACGTGACTTCTCGTCCTGAACGCTCCGCTCATTCACGCATAAAACATTAATAACGGTGTCATTGTGTCAAAAGTGCGGCGGCTCATTTCGGGAGATTTGTGGTGTGTTTCCCGCGCGCCTGTTTTGTTCAACATTCCTGGTTGCCACAGCAACGCCCAGCCCTGGCACTTAAGTGACGCGATATAACAAAGATCGTCTATTCTTTCGAGATAGCTCACTTCATCGTGCTTCATGGGGAGAAAAAAAACCTGACCGATGCGCGTTGCCCCGAGAAACGCATATGATATCCGTACACACACACAAAAGAAACACGCGATGACGTCACTCAACGATCTGAACGAAGCAGCGACAGAGTGACACCTCTGTCTGTGACGATCTCGGAACATCTGTGCCGGTAAAGCAACCGAATGAAACCGGACACCAAAACAACCCGTCCGGACTGCTCTTTTTGACGGGTTGGCAGGAGCACAAGCTTCAATACGTCTATTTGTTGGTTTATTAATACGTTTCGATGTCTCTGTGTGTGGAAATAATTATAATTGTCTAAAAATTATAATAATAAAAACGTTAAGGGAAAACCGATGTTTTCCAAACCATAGTCTATTAAGCTGCAGTAAAAAAAAAGAAAAAAAAAAAAAGAAAGAAAAATCACTGGTTTACAAAAAGACATCACTTTTGTTATTTTGCGGGGGAAACTTATATTTTACACGAGTTATTTTAGAATAATTTGGCTGCATGCCTTGGCTTTGAAAATAACAGAAACTTGGTGACAGGTGTTTTGTCCAGATTCGTGGACTTTGGACTGAATAGGCTTTAAAGGGGACCACATGTCACGTGCCAGTAAGCCCATAGGGGGCTGGGACTGTCGGGAAGCAGCCGGGAGAGGGCCTCTTTCGGCGGGTGCAACACTCCCCTCCCTTCCATCCACTTTCCCATCGGTGGGCATGTGAGGTCATTGCACGAGCTGGATGGATGAGGGCGCTTGTGTGTTAGGAAAATAAAAGCTGTGCTCGTAATAACCAACAGTTACGTCACAGTTTCAGGCACATAAAAGAATGCATGTTGCCTGCTGAGTTTTAAAACTAATCTTATGCCCTGATGTGACCAAAATGCGGGTCAGACATATAGAAAACAATGCAGGAACTCAGTGAGTGCTGGATGACGCTCAGCTATACGACCACCCTGAGCTCACTTTCTGTAAAACTGAGTTCAAAGTTCTTCTTCACGTGTGCAAAAGAAATTGTGTACTCAAGGTCCCTGCACAAAAACAAGAAATATATAAACAGTATATACAGGTAGTTCTCGACTTAAGGCGCCCTCGACTTACAGCAACTCGGACTTAAGAACGGGTGTGCGGCACAGCGTTAGCATACATTTAACGTGTATTTCCTCGACTTACGGCAAAAATCCGGATTTACCAACGGGTTTGCGGCGCAGTATAATGAGTTCCGACTTACGTTAAAATCGAGTTAAGAACGGTTTGTAGGTACGGAACC
>JAVCKU010000065.1:12329521-12341203 GCA_032273985.1 Hypsolebias coamazonicus
TAGTAATGTTTTCTTTTGCATTTTATTGTTGGATGTAACTGGGACCCTGTGTACATAATTTCGTTTCATCACATGTATCACATGTGGTGCAAATGACAATAAAGACTCTCCGACTCTGACTCTGTTGGTGATCACAAAAAAAAAAAAGGACAGGACAGGACAGGACAAGACATGACAAATATTTGTAAAAATAAAAAAATAAAAAACATTTGCCACAAACTCGACTGGCATCTCTGTCTGGTTTTTCACCAACCTCTTCAGACCTTAGTACGGTGCTTCTGCTATACATGACCTAACGTCCCATTGAAGTTAGGTCAAGTATTTGAACTCAGGGCATTTCAATTCAATTTCACAAGAAGCCACACTTAAAAACATGACAAACAGCTAACTGTCTCTTTTCCCCAGATTTCTTAAAAATGGTTATAATCTTCAGATTTTCTAAATAAAAATACTGAGATACAAATATGAAAATAACTTTCTCAATATGCATATTAAAAAATAAACTAGAGTACTCTTATTAATTTCTTATGTTCTAATATGAATTGCTTTTTACTGATATGTAATGCAAATATTTCCCCACAAACCATCAAAACTAAAAACAAAAAAATAAAACTTGCCCCAAACAAAAAGCACTAACTGAAATTCAAACAGCTAATAACATTTCACTATATAGAAAAAAATATATGGATTAAATAAATCCAGACAATGTAGCTGCAATGTTGCAGTGTCTGCGTTGGAAAAACTAAGAACTGACTAAAGTTATTAGGATAAAACTTATTTGTGTTTTTTAATTTATTTCATCACAGAGAGAAGTGGCCTACACTAATGAACAGTTATTTAAACAGCTTGCGTGGAGAGCAGGAAGGAGGAATGGTCAGATTTTTTTTTTTTTTTGTGTTTGTTCAGTTTTATCCCTCTCAACTAAAAAAAATATTAAGAGGTTCAAACTCAAACTTTTCATCTTTAAACTTGACAAATTAATTGTGCACTTGGCGCTGAGTCTGTTCTGTTTTAAAACAAGTGTGCATCCTCAGAGACGTTTCCAGCGTGAAGCTGCATCCTTTAACAACAGGAGGAAAGCTTCAGTGAGGTGATTGCTGGTGCTAGTGCCTGACATGCTAGTTCAAACTGCTGCCATACAAACTATTCTAAGTAACTGTTCCACAGTTACCGTAATTGCCAGTTTATAAGCCGCTACTTTTTCTCACGCTTAGATTCAGTGGCTTATACACAGGAGTGGCCAATTTGTATATTTTTTATTTTATTTTAATTTGACAGGCTGCTGAGCTTCCTACTGCCAAATAAACTTCCTTTGACACACACCAGTCCTCATATAGCTGCCAAACACACACTCCTCTTGGTATGTGTGACACAGACAGGGTACATGCCACAGGTACTCATGGCATGTACTTCTCTCGCTCATGGTTCCAGTTTTGCTCCCAAATACCCATAATCCCACTGGCAAACGGCCATGTGACCAGGAGTCCACCTAATGACCAATGAGGTACCGTACTCTTACTGAGTCACGAGAACAATCCCCAAGATAGATGTGCATTGATCAGATTCCTTGTTTAAAAATCTGCTGGCTCCTTAGATAAATATTATTAACTGACTTTTTATACATGTGAATGTTTACTGTGCAGTTCCCCGAGATGACGTCTGTTGTGACTTTGCACTATTTAAATAAACTGAATAATTAAGTAAATAAATATACTGAATAATGAAGTAAACAATAAAAATAATTAAAAAAAGTTTTAAAAATAAAAAAATAAACTGAAATGGTAAGGGGAGACCTGTGTGAACACAGCCACTGCAGCTGAGGGGTGGGGTCCACCATGCAGATTATGACTGAAAGCCCATATGGCCAAAATATAAAAAAAATTGTCAAGGAAACATCCATCAATCCATTTCATCAGGGCATGTATTCTGCCACCTCAGACTATGAGGGAACAGTTTCACTTTCACTCAAGTGGAAAAATCCATCAGACTTTTTTTAACAGCTGTGTTTAAAAAGGAATTGTTGAGGAAAAAGAAAAAAAATATTATTATTTTTTTTAATTTACGTACGTAGCCTGTTTTATGTACCGGTATGTTATTTGTACATATTCAAATAAGTTTGAAAAAAATCTTTCTGTGAATATTGTTCACAACGAGAGAATGGGAGGGGGTGTTCCCCCTCTCCCCGTGAGTCATAACTCGTGTCCTGCAGAGCAGAAGTCGTCAAATTTATTTATAAGACACATTTGGAAAACAGCAGCTGTTACCAAAATGTGCTTAATGATAAAAAAAAAAAAAAAAAAAAAAAAATCAATAGTAATTTAATGAGCATTTACCGTACTGCAGTATTTTACCGGGTATTGCGGTCACATGATCTGAGGTTGGGATTGTGTGTAAAATGTACCTGTATGTTTTTTTTTTTTTTTTTTTTATAATTTTGGTTACGCAGGTGTTTAGCTCTGTTATCTCCAGTAATTACGGGCAGTGTGTTCTTAAGACTAGTTATTTTTTTTTGTTCATTCTATAGGTTGAATGGTTGAAAGCAAAAAAGTCTATGAATCGCCATCTGGTGGTTCATCCTTGTACTACAAGAGCTGCACATTCTACCATTTGTGCGGCTTACAGTCAGGTGAGTTGCATAGACTGACAATTATGGTACATACCAGATTTTAATCTTTCCAGGTTCTGCAAAGCATATTACAGCTTTTTTATTCATTCATACAGAATGAATACAGACTCAAGAAGTCTTTCGGATTAAAGACAAAATAGTTCTACAGTTTTTTTAAAACGTCCAGAGGACCTGACTTAACTTTCTTGGATTTTTCTACCTGGATTATTGAGCATACATCAGGATGTCATTTATAGTGTTATCAGTTATACATCTTACATACACAATATGAAGCACTTATATTCTTACTATACATTGTCTTGCCCAAGGACACTTTGTTGCAAAGGCTGAGAATTGAGTCTCACAACCCTCCAATTCGAAGACAACCACCAAATCCCCTGGGCTAAACTGCCAAATCACTGGGTCAAGTGTTGAAGTGTATCTTCAAAAAATGTTTTCCTGGTAATGGTTTTGCAAGAGTTTTTAATTTAATGAAAATCTTGTGACCTTTTGATATAAGATTTCATTCATTACACCCCTATTTTTAAAATAAAGTGTTGCTTCATGCAAAAAAATACTGCCGCCACCTATTGCATTAATTTATAACAAAAAAGAAGAAATTACCTTATTTGTTTAAGCTCTTGAGCAGCTTTTAAGATGATCTCATGCTGACGTTGAGAAAGTGCAAGTACATTTGCCCCGTTTGTTCCTTGGGTTTCTGAATCAGCTGAGCTTCCAGGCATGTCGGAGGTAGATCCAACAGTGTGTGGAGGCATATCCACTAATGAATCTTCTTTACGTTCATCATAGTGAGGTCTACGATCGTCATAGTTAAGATAACCTCTCTCAGGTGGTGGAGAAAGCCTATCCAAGTTTGAAAACTCCTGCCTATATGGCGGCTCATCCCTGTACTCACGAATTCTAAGCGCTCCACTTGAAATTGCAGTGTCATCATATGGATATGGGCGATCTCTCTCAGTTTCCTGATGCCAACGTTCATCTCTGAGATGTTCTGGTGGTAGCATGTGGGGAGGATAGTCTTCCTCAGGAAGTAATCGCTCTCTGTCCCACACAGATTCATGGCGATAGTCATCAGGATGACGATCTTCAATTGAACGTAAACGGTATGCATCCCTCCCATGTTCATAATCCACAGTGTAACCCTCAGTATACTCGTCTTCATATCTGTCATGTTCTGGACCTGGACGCCACATTCCCCTTGCCATCCCTCGTCCCACAGGCCTTCTCCTTATTCCTCCTCTATCCATTATCTCACGTGAATGCAATGGAGGCTCTCTCCCTGGTGGTGGACACCATTCTTCCTCCCCTGCTTCATCATACAATGGATCTTCCATTAGTTCATGAGGTGGTGGCGGTCGCCTGCCTCTTTCTATTTCAGGATGCACTGGATGGCCAAATGGGTCATTGTCATGGTACACTGGGTCCACTGAAGGATCCAAGTCCATATCATCAGACTCTACCTCATGGCCTAATGGTTCATGGTCTGTTTGACCATGTAGCGGGTGAGGTGGGCGTCCTCGTCCTGGAGGGATAAAATCAGGGTGACCCAGAGGGGGACGACCCCGACCAGGTGGAAATGGGGGTCTCATACCTCTTATTGGAGGTCCCCATTCTTCCCAGGAATGGTAACTATCCTCATAGAATTCAGATGATTCAGTGTCTTCTTCCCAGGGCCTCTCCATTGGGTCCCCTCTACCCATTGGTGGACCCCCTCTACCCATTGGTGGACCTCCTCTACCCATTGGTGGACCTCCTCTCCACATAGGTGGTCCCTCTCTTCCCATGGGTGGTCCCCCTCTTCCCATGGGCGGTCCCCCTCTTCCCATGGGTGGTCCCCCTCTTCCCATGGGCGGTCCCCCTCTTCCCATGGGAGGTCCCCCTCTTCCCATGGGAGGTCCCCCTCTTCCCATGGGCGGTCCCCCTCTTCCCATGGGAGGTCCCCCTCTTCCCATGGGAGGTCCCCCTCTGCCCATGGGAGGTCCCCCTCTTCCCATGGGAGGCCCTCCTCTGCCCATGGGAGGCCCCCCTCTGTCCATAGGAGGCCCCCCTCTGCCCATGGGAGGCCCCTCTCTGTCCATGGGAGGCCCCCCTCTGCCCATGGGAGGCCCCCCTCTTCCCATGGGAGGCATTCCTCTTCCCATCAGAGACTCTTCTCTTCCCATCCGAGGCTCTCCTCTTCCTATCGGAGGTCCACCTCTACCCCTTAAAGGTCCACCTCTCATTGGAGGTCCACCTCGTCCCATTTGGGGTCCTATTGGTCCTTCAAAATATTCGTCCTCTTGAAAGTAATGTTCTTCTGGTACCCATGTTTCTTCAGGAGGCACCCCTGATTCATCACCACCAAATTCTTCATTTGAAGTATCTTGCCACTGATAGTTTTCTTGCTCCCCTTGGCTCTCCATGTTCTCTCGAGGTGGCATGAATTCATATGGCATTTCTCCTATCTGCTCTCCAGCTTGTATGGCATTTGGTCCCTTAAACTGTCCAGGCTCTGTCTGGCCATGTCCATGCATTGGGGGCTGGCCTAGTCCCCTACCAATAGGGGAATTTAGAGGCTCTGGGTTTGATAACATTTTTCCAGAACCTTGTGGCTCTTGTTTATTTTCTGAGATGTGTTGAATCTGTGGTGGATTACTGTTTGTCAATTGTCCTGCTGCTTTAAAAGAATCTTTTACAGGACTTTTCAAAACTGGACCAAAATCAGTAGTTACAGAAGGCTCACCACTAATGAGTTTATCCTTTCCACTGTCATTTTTGTCATCTGCATTTTTAGGCTCAGTGCTAGTTGATAACGTTTGAGGAATGGGATCGTTTTGAACAAAAAAGTCTTCAGCTCCAAGCAAGCTGTCATCTGCCAAGTTTTCAACAGAGCCTTTAACTGGTTTTGTTATAGTTTTGTCTTCTTTTAATTGTGGCTGATCAGATGGTTTTATTGGAATCTTAGAATTCATACTGGAAACTTGCTCAATGGTTGTCTCTGACTTGGACTGGGGACCATGCTGCTGTTTTTGCTGAGGTACTTGTGGGGATTCCAAACAAGCCGAAGGGCTGAGGGGCCTTGAGGATTCAAACCTGGGCTGCAGTCCAAATCGAGGTTGGTCAAATCTGGAAGGGGCAAAACGCGGTTGGTCAAACTTGGATGGCCCATCAAAGCGTATTTGTGGTGAATCAAATCTGGGTGGCCCATCAAAATGTTGTTGTTCTTTGTCTTTGTCAAAGTGTTGATGATCAGGTGGTTTTGATGGAGTCTTGGAATCCATACTGACAGGTTGCTCAGTGCCTGTCTCTGACTGTGATTGGGGATCTTGCAGCTGTTTCTGCTGAAATGCTGGTGGAGAATCTAGATGAGCTGAAGGGCCGAGAGGCCTTGCTGATTCAAACTTGGACTGCTGTCCAAATCGAGGTTGGTCATATCTGGGGGGGGCATCAAAGCGCTGCCGCGGCTGGTCAAATCTGGGTGGCCTATCAAAGCGTGTTTGTGGTGGATTAAACCTGGGTGGCCCATCAAAGCGTTGTCGTAGATGGTCAAATGGAGGGGGACCATCAAAACGCTGCTGTGGTTGGTTAAACCTTTGAGGACTATCAAAACGTGGTGGAGGTTGGCTAAACATTGAAGGACCATCAAATCTTGGTGGTGGCTTGTCAAAACTTGGGGGACCATCAAAACCTGGTGGTGGCTTGTCAAACCTTGGAGGACCATCAAAACCTGGTGGTGGCTTGTCAAACCTTGGAGGACCATCAAAACTAGGTGGGGGCTTGTCAAACCTTGGAGGAGCATCAAAACCTGGTAGTGGAGGGTTGAATATGGTTTGTCTGGAATCAGTAAAAACACAAAAAATTACAAATTAGTACTAATAAAGCAAATATTTGTATATTTTGCTTCAAAAAGGTCAGTCCTACACGTTTATGTATATAATAAATCACATGCTAAAGAACAACTCTTACTGACCCTGGTTGTGGGGTGTCACTGAAACTAGATGGCTGTCCAGGTGGGGGACCAGGCGGGGGACCAGGCGGGGGACCAGGCGGGGGACCAGGAGGCATCACTCCGACAACAGAAGAAACATTTCCTTGCAAAGTGGATCCAGCAGGTGATTCTTGACCTGGAGCTACTGTACCAACAGTAAGTGGAGGACTCTGAATACCTGGAATTTTAGGTTCTTGAGGGATTTCTTGTGCAGGGTATTGACCAATCTGTGCCATCATAGCAAACGGTACTATGGCAGTAAGAGTGGCCACTCTTTCTTGAAGATGGGCATTGGTGGCATTCATCTGCTCTTGCCACTGCCTCCATTGGTGCTCATATTCCTGCAGTTGGTCTTTGTGTGGATAAGTCTGAAACTGCTCATACCATAAGGCAAAGGATGAAACCCAAGTTTGGAATAAAGCAGTGAATTGTTGCTGTTGCATTCCATAGTGTCTCAGCTGCAATTCAGCAGACATCGACTGCAATAAATGACAAAGTGATAAAGCTATTTTTAGTATTTGATTTACTGCACATAAATGAAACAACACAGTGAAATTGAAAAAGTGTATTACAGCGCTGTTGAACATGTATGTACCTGTAAGTCTGGAGGTTGTTTAATCAGTTGCTGGTACTGTTCAAGAACCTGCTGAAGCTTCTCGTGTTGTTGCATGAGAGCCTGGTATTGCATACTTGCTCTCTGCTGTTGCACCTGCTGCCACTGAGCTGCTGCAGCTTGTAACTGCTGGAGACGGGCAGCTTCTTCAGAGTTTTGTGGGACATCAGGCTTTAAACAGAAACAAGCAAAGATTAAAACACTTCTAAAGCACAGAGTTTTTAATTCTAAAAGATTTTTTTAACCATTTGGAGAAAGCAAACTGTATAGTTGATCAAAATTTTTTTTGTAGATGGACTCAATGTCTAAAACGTTAAAATAAAAACAAAACACTGCTTTAGTCAAATCTGAGCACTCCTAGTAGTATTTTAAAGGGTGGAGTCACACAACAGATGGATGAATAAGGTTGGGTGCTATAGGAATTATACCCTCGCAGGTTACCACAATGTAGGATGTGAGAACAGGTTAGCTGTTACATCCCCAACTACCGTAATTATTCAAGACTAGTTCAAGTCCAAAGAATATTAGTTGTTTATTTATCACGGATTCACTTCTTTTTGGATTAAATAAATTCTACTGTGATCAAAATGAATATATAGTGACATGAGACGTTATTTATATTTGACCCATCAAGTAAATGCAGTCATTTATTTAACAGAATCATTAAAATAACATCATAACATGTACACATGATTGGCTGATCAATTTCCTATAAATTGAACATCAACAGATGAAAATTACGCGTCCGTAATTCACAAACTGACGAGCATTTAAGGAACAACAGATTAAGTTATGGATGGTAAATTAACTTATCTGAAGGCACGTTTAACTTAGTTTACTGGCAAGAAGAGGTTTAAGATGAAGGACGAAGGAAGAGAGGAGGGAATCATCTTGGGATATGAGTTTAACCAGAAATGACATGCTCTCCATAACAATTTCCAGCTAGACTCCAAGTACGCTTCTGGTAAATATTGCCGACTCTTCACCTTTGTGAGATGATCAGTCTAGACTCCGGTAATGAGTACACACCAGCCGTAGACTTAAGAAAGGATATTCTGTCCAGTTGACGTCCGAACCGGTGGTCTGTGTGTGTTTATTCCTCTAGCGTCAAGTGTCCGCTTCTATCGGCAGAAGTAGCGGTCAGTCCTGGTCAGTTTCCAAAATAAAACATTCCTCAGAAGGAATTTTATTCAAAAGGTCTTGGAGCATTTACGCTCGATTGAGTTTACAGCAGGCATGCTGTAACTCCCTGTCTGCGGACGAGGTCTTTGGCATTTGACTAATGTCCAGCCGCTCAAAGGGGTTTCTCTCCGCTGCTCCGGCAGAAGTCTGAGAAGACTGATGAGAGACTGTTGAAAGACAGGTAAAGTTCCAGGAAGTCAGAACTTCTAAGGAAAGCCCACTTCCCGTTACTCGGTCTCCACCGATTGGTTGTTCGACCAGGGAGTGGGAGTCGGTTAGTGTGATGTCAGGAGGTCACTTTAAGTCAAGGGAGAGTGACAAAGGAGAAATTAGATTAGAAAAAGTTGTTTAGAAGAAGAACAGACAGAAGACGCCAGTTTCTGATATACTGATTAAACTTGTCTTAAACTTCTAAACAAATACTGAAAGCTCATTTTGACATGTTCTTGACCTTTGAACAGAGTAAAGACTATTCATCACATACTCTGAAATGTAAAATTAAAAATTACTTCTTAGTAAAACATTTAACTTTGTATGATGAAGTTTAAAGAAATCATTAATACTGTTTCACAGTTACCTCAAGTGAGTGATTACTTCAACATTAGAAATAATATGAAATAAAACACCATTAATTAGAAAAGACACACAAATTAAAATGTTGTTTCTTTTTTCTTAATTATTCAAAGTGTCATGAAGTGTCCTCTTAATGACTTTGATAAGAGTCTTTGATCATCAAGATATCGAGAATAATAATGATAATAATGTAAAAGAAGATTGTTCTTCTGATTATTTGACTTTGGACAAAAATAAAAAGTCTCTTTATGAGATAATTTGTGTCCTGGATTCAAATTAATAGAATAACAGTTTATGTCCTTTCTGAAGATCATCAAGGACAAGACTGATGGAGGAGGATAGATCACTACACTGTGGACGCAACATAAATGACAAACCCCAAAAGTTTGTTTAAAAAATAGTGACAATTTATTTTTTAATATCCGCGTACAAAATAATAAACAAAACCGAACAATAACTTCTGATTTTCACACAAAGGAACTGAAAACAGCAAGAATAACTTCATGTTTGAAAAATAAGAAGAAGCAAAAACTCAGCCCTGACAGCAGCTGCTTTTAACCGTAATCGTATTTCTTGATACCTGAGAGCTTTAACGGAAGATAATATTTCTGGTTTGTTTTTAAAGTCTCTTAACAATGAGTCAGTTGCTTCAGCAAATGCCTCTTTTACCATGTCTTCATCCTGAAAAAACTTCTTGTTTGTGTTTAACAATTTTTAAAGTGACTCACCCGGACTGATGCTTTGCGCTGTGGTAGGCTGTAAGAAAAATGACTGTTGCCCATATAACTGGGATTTAGTTCACCATTTTCTTTTCTCAGCTCACTTTTCATAAGGAAGTCAGTGCTGTAGTATTTATGAATAGTCCGAAAATGCTGCTCCAGTGAAACGTACTTCGAATATGAAATTGTGCGAAAAACAAAAAAAGTCCTCCCCCCATTCCATATGGAAATGGTAGATTTTTCGCTTCTTACTTGGTCTAGCTCCCAAACTCATTTTAAGCACTTTCTGGAGTTTAGATATAAACTGGAGGCTATTACGAGTTGACTTGTTTGTTTTTAGTGCGATTGAATGCGCATGCGTGGTGACTTATGCATCAGAAAAGATGTGGTCTCTGATTGGCTGCCCTGTGTGTCAATCATGGGCGCTGATGTTTGTGCATGCGTGTTGACCTATGTTTTAGAAAAAGTCAGTCTCAGATTGGCTAAACTGTATATCAGTCAAGTGATGATTTGCATAGTGAAGATAGATTGGTTGGCTGACGTCTTAAATAAATTAAAAGAAATTAAAAAAAAGGTCTGTCATCTATTTTGCCGTGCTATCTACTGATATTACCTTCACGATCTACCGATAGATACAGAAACGTCAAATTAAATTCTCACCCTGTACTGAAGCGTGTTTCAGGGTCTTACCATCAGCATTACTGCCACCAGCTGGTGAGACGCATGACGTCAATTTTTGAACTCTGATCCCATCCACTAGAATCGGTATTGAAATTATAATGGAAACACAACGTGTACCGTAACATACTGAGTCGAACCGTGCTGTACCGGTATTAAATGTACTTATGGAAAAGGGGCACTAGTGTTGTGTAAATGAACAGCCGAACTGCAGAGAGAATGGTGCGGTTTCACTCAAAATACACGCTGTGTAAATGGTCCCTTGGAGGAAAAACCCAAGGAAGCCCATAGCACAAACACCAGAAGGTAAGTAATGCTCCAGCAAGGAAGGAAGTACTTCTGCAGCCTCTTATTGTCCTGATGATAATTAGTGGGATTATTGCCACCTGTAGCTTGCTGGCATTGCTTCTGGAACCAGGAATCTGTAGAAAGAGCTGGAAACCCTACAGCAGGGGTGCCCAATACAGCGATTTGATGGTTAATTTTTTAGAAAGAAATTATGTCATATTTCGCTTCTTGTTCACATACCGCCCAGGAGAGTTTGAGATAGTTCGCCAATTCAAGGCCAAGCAGGTGAGCCAGATTCAGATATCAACAATTATTTTGGGTCAGGCTGACAGTGCTTGATTTCTGTCTGCCTTCTACCCCATTTGCACTGCTCCTACTCAGCCCCAACTATGGGCAGCACACCACGGAAAGAACCCTTTTGCACTAATACTTTAGCTAGTATTTTAGCTGATATGAGGCTGACTCAAGTCCTCTTTTTGTCACTGCTTCTCTGGTGGGACCGGTCAAGCTCAGGCGAGCCGAGTCCAGACCGAAACGTGAATGCAGGACACTGATTGGTCAGGGGGAGGAGTCACTAGAGCTCAGAAAATTTTCACTGATCTGCCATTTGCAATTTCTTGGGACGCGGAGCAGCGGCAGAATCTAATTTTGAGATTAAAAATAATAATAATAATAATGACAACACCGTGTTTAATTCTGAAGTCCAGGCGTTTTTTTTTTTTTGTGTGTTTGGTGATCGACGATAAAATTCGAGCGAGCAGAGTCACCATGGAGGATCATACGAGCTGCCGACCCGCTTAAGCACGCGAGGCCAGACCCCGAGCCCCGCCTCGCCTGCTCACAAAGGCTGGATTCCGAGCCCTGGCAGGTGGGAGGACTGGGAGTCTGGGACGGGGGGTGGAAACATTATTTTAAAAACATTTTATGTCATGGAAATCTCTACCCATATTACTTATGAGAAGAGTTGCCTCAGTAAAAATGATGGTGCTACCAAGAATAAATTATTTATTCTCAATGATTCCAAATAAACCTTCAG
>JAVCKU010000065.1:12384901-12399038 GCA_032273985.1 Hypsolebias coamazonicus
TACTGTTTACATATACATACAGTATACAATTTAGATTTATTAGATCCGTGTTTCTCAAAGTTGGGGTCAGAACCCTAATGTGGGTCACAAAACTCCAGGTAAGGTTCCTCAGATAATCTTCAGATATCAACTTACATTCAAAACGAATGCCTATGGCATATTTTTCATTTACCATTATTGTTCCAAAAATAAAACCATCAATCATAAAACAATGAAAAATGTGGATGTTAAGATGGTTATTTTGTTATGCTAATGTTTTATTTTTATTTTTGGGTGTTAACAGTTTTTAATAGTTTTCCCAGCAACACAACACAACTTTATTTATAGAGCACCTTAAATACAACACTATTGACTGAAGTGATGTGCACGTTTGTTTAAAAAAAATCAAACATAAAAACAATAAAATCAAATGAGTTCTAAAGCTTTTGTCACCATCATTTTGTGGGTCAGGAGCTAAAAAGTTTGCAAACGACTCCAGTACATAACCTAACATGCACGTTTTCAAGCAATGGTGAACAAATGGAGCATCAAAAACTCACTAGAGGACAATTAAACTACACAGACAAAATATGAACCAGAAACATTATTGCTGTGCACGATCAAAACATATAAAAATAAAAACATACTGATGAAAAGAGACACATTTGGGTCCTTGAGCAAATTTAGTTGATAACCGCTGCTGCTATGGTTGCCAGTCTAGAGCCATACAAGCTCACACTGACCTTTTGGAAACAATGTGTAATCTGGTGGTACACCTAATGGTGTACCACAAGGCTCAGTCTTAGGACACATCCTCTTCACAATCTACAAAAGTAATGTAGGTCAGATGCATCCCTACATTTCTATCCCAAATACATTTCTGCAGTGTCCCCTCAGTTAAAACCGAATTCGGCAAAAGGGCCTTCTCTTTCTCCGCTCCTGTAACCTGGAACACCTTGCGGAAAGATCTGAAGCTCTCGACTTTGACCTCTCCAAGGGATTTTAAACAACTGTCAAGTTCAATGCAAAAATCAATGCAGATATGTTCCTGTTTTTAGTATTTTACACATTTTCACAATACTGTATAGCATTTTTTTAATAGTTTTTTTTAATCATTTCCTTTATTTACTTTTCATTTTATATGCTTTTATTATGAATGTTTATTGCTGTTTGTACCTCATCTGTGGTTTTTATTTAAAACAGGTCTCTTGTAAATGAGTCCTCGTGACTCAATGAGACGACCCTGTATAAATAAAGGTTGAATGAAACCTGACATGCCTGTTTAAAGACTGTGGGGAGCGCTGAGTGAAAACAAATACAGGTTATGTGTAGGATCTGAACTAAGGACTCTCTTGATCTGTATGCTGAAATCAACCTAAACAAAATGCAGCATCATACTTTGTAATAAGTCGTGACAAAAATGTTTCATTCAGATATACTGTATATTTAATGCAACACACTCAGAGCAGATCACAGAGTTGTGCACGTGGCCCTCAAAGTGTGCATCCAGATTGTCATAAGAGCGTGGACACATGTAAATAGGTGTGTGTGTGTGTGTCTCACACAACTATTTTCAGCTCCTCACCTGTCAGAAGCGCTTCTTTCTAGGGAATGTGTCAGAACTGGCTGACTGGTTAACACTGCCAAAGGGAGATTAGGAGCTCCTTTATTTAGCTGGGAAAAATCAGAGGGACACAGTCCACACCCCCCCACCATGAACTCACCCCTTGCTACACACAAATCTCGTACTTCAAGTGCTGCCGCTGAAGGCCGAGTTCAGCAGCCAGCAGCTCTTGTTTAATTGCTGGGTGGGCTTCAGAAAGGGAATGGAAAGGGGTGGCATCCCACCTGCTTTAATCCCCACTGGGCTGACGAGACAAAACCGGAGTTGTCCACACTCCACAACTGTGAACACTGGCATCGTTCCCTTCATCATGTTTTACACTTATCATAAATCTGAGCCGGCGGACCCACAAAGGGCATTGCTGTGTATTGCGGACCACAGATGCGCTTGCATTCAAAAACATGCAGGGCTGAAGGTGGCTGGGTCGATTCTGGATCCCTGGTGTGCTGGCTGGGCGGCCACTCGTTTTGTTGGTGGCCAAAAAAAAAAAAAAAAATTTATACGGGCAAAAGAGAAAAAAAACGAAACAAAGAAACTGAAGACGGGTGACGGCGGGAAACATGCACCTCGAGGTCTGGTTCCACGTCGCCTGTCAAAGGGGAGAAAAACATCTGACATGTGTGTGAATGAATGCGTGTTGTGGTTGTGGGTTGTAAAGAGGTCAGCGCTTCACTAAATCCCCCGCTCCCTTATCAGAGGAACACGTGTTAGCCTCCATGTCTGATCTATCACCTGCCAGACAGTGAGGACAGGCCAGCAGAGAGTTTCTGGGTGGGCGCTGACTCTCAGCTGCAGCCTGACACCCTGAAAAGCAAACAAGGCCCCGACTGCACTCTTTCAGAAAGACCGGCTTGTAAAACCTACAAAAACTGTGCAGCAAAGGGTCAGAGGTCACTCAGTCTTTACACCTTGAACAGTGAAGAGCAATACAAAGACACCCGTCTACTTTAGACTTGTGCATACATCTATATTTTGATGATGTAATCTAAGTGTATAGATTGCTTTCTGATCTAAGTGCATTGATTGCGAAGGGATCTGACAGTCCGTGATATTGGATATGGCTTCACTAATCTTTTGTGTATGTGGCTGGAGGAAAATAAGGCTGTAACTTTATCCCGATGGCCACGTTTGCTCAGGAAAGACTGCTGATCCCTATCTGTGGTCGGGCGAGGGCGAGACAGCGGTGCAGGTTGCCAAAATAATCTGGCAGCTTGTATTCATCCACCGCATTAGAGCAGTGTCAGAAAATCTATATTAAAACAACAAATTATAAATAAAACATCCGGGTTTAATTACAAAAAAAAAAAAAAAAAAAAAAAGCAAGGGCTTAGATGTCTTTATAAAAACCGTTAAAGATTTCCGCTCATATAAGATTCTCTAGCACAGGGGGGTTATTTTATTTAGTTTTAACATGCTAAAACATTAGCATAATTTAGCTTACTTTTGAATCAAAATACAGATAATTTACGTTTCATCTCAATCATTCAAAGGGACAAATTGAAAATATGAATAGAGTGTAGTAAATTACTTCATAACTTAGCACCGTATAGCACTGCTAAGCAGTATTAGCGCAGGCACTGGCTCCTGGCAGCGGTTACTGACACCATACCTTCCACGAGTTGTAATTACGGTAGAGTTTTTCCACTGGACCTGTGACCTTTTATCTCAGCTGGACATTTAAAGGGTCAGCGTTCAGCTTGCTGAAAGAACCGCCTGCCGCTTATCCAGATGCTCTGCTGTGGGTTATACAGAAGCAAAAACCAGTTCAGGAATGATCTTACACCATCTATAATACTTTTTACAATGGTCTTTTATGGATATAGTTAAACTCTTCTGTACTGGACACTAATCAGAACAACGACTTCATCCACTTCTTGCTAACGTCTACCAACGGGCTCCTCCGCTCTGCTTAAGACTGATCCACTCTACATCTGAAGCCAGCAAACAGCTAAAGAATTAAAGTCAGCTGGTTTGTGGCAGGTGTTAAAATGAAGAGGAGTTTTTTTTTATTTATTTTATTTAGCCAGCTAACAGTGCTGAAAAGCTGCGGCAGCTGGCGCTTTATGATTCAGGGTGGCAGGCTTGGCACGAGGCGCAGAACTATTTGATACTTTTAGAACAACTGATCGCATCGAGCCCCGTCTGCGCCTTTAGGTCCGGTTATTGCTGCACTGTTACAACTGCCGTGCAAACAGTTTTAAAATATTGTTAATTAGGTCCATGCACTGTAAAATTATAATATAGTTCTGATGAGAATTACAGACTGATATGTGGAGAACAGACTTTAAGGTATGAAGTTAAGGTTTGTTGTGTAAGATGTTAAATAAGTGTATAATTACACTGAGCAGAGTTAACATTATATATCATTTGGTGTTGAAAATGTTACACAGCTAATGTAACTTGTGTAATTTTTGTGCTATTTCAACAAATCATATATCAAAATGTTCAACTCGTTCAGGAGAACGAAGGTGCCATGACTTTTGGTGTTGGTGCAACTTTAGCTTTTTGAAATATTTAGCTTTTTCTGCCATTTTTTTCCTCACAGGAAATTAATTGAGCTCATTTTACATCCTTCAAATCTTTAGATGTGTTTACAAACATTTTACTGCTCCTTTCACATTTTGTTCGGGTTCAGCTTCTTTCAGCTTCTTTGTGCAAATGTAAACTTTTCTTCAGCTACTTTCAGCTAATAGCTGTTTTTCCATGATCTGTTTTATGATCCTTTCAGATTCTTTCTGCAAACTAGAAATTATTTTGTGCATCTTCGAACTTATTTCTGCTAATTTCAGCTTAATTATGCAAATTAAAAATTTTCAGCTATTTCACCTAGTATTTAGCTGTTTTTGTGCTGATTTTAGCTTTTTCAGCTTTTTTTTTGCAATAATTTCAACCTTTTTCAGCCTAATTCAGCAAAAGCGTGCTCTCTCCACTTCTTGTAACTTAAGCTTCTTTTTGCTGTTTTAGCTACTTTTCAGTTGTTATTTTGGTAATTACAGATTTTTCAGATGTAATATCCACTTTTTGTGCTAATTTCTCATTCTTTCAGCCTAACTGGGCAAACATGTGTTCTTTCCTCTGCTAATTTAAGCTTGTTCTAACTTTTCAGTTAGCTTTTTAGCACTTTTTAAGTAAATTTCAGCTGTTTTCAGATAAATTCAAGTTTTCATGTTAATTTCTAATACTCTCAGCCTAATTAACTGCTTTTTGCTCCTTTCTACTTTGTTCTGCCAGTTTCAGCTTTGCAGCTCTTTCAGCTACTATTTAGATCTTTTGATGCTTTATTTATTTATTTATTTATTTTAGCTTTTTCTGCTAATTCCACCTTTTTTGTAGCTCATTTCACTTCTTTCCACTTCCTTCTGGTGTAGTTTTAGCTTCTTTTTGCCTTTTCAGCTACTTTTCAGCCTTTTTTTTGTTGTTGCTAATTTCTTAATTTTTGTGCTCACTTATAGCTTATTTAAACATAATTCAGCAACTATTTGTTCTTTCTGCTTTCTTCTGCTAATTTAGGCTTGTTCTTCCCTGTCAGCTACATTTCAGCATGTTTTATTTTTAGCTAATTTCAGCTGTTTTTCAGCAAGTTCTTCTGCAATAAGTATTCACACTGCATTTTCACAGGAAATGCCATTTCTGTAGTTTAACTGTCCCCCGATCTTTTATTTTTAGACTTGTTTGATGTGTTCACAGCTCTAACTTTCACTATACAATCTGTAAGAGTAGTCCAGATTCTGTTGGTTTCTGAAGCATGAAGTTTAGCATTTGAGTCAATATTTTTGATGTCATAATATCCAAAGTTATCAATTTCTCCCACTTTTTGAACTTGTTGATAAATCAGCCAGCTGTGGAGACCTGAAATGTTGAAACTTGATCCTTAGTCAAAATGGACTTCTCAACCTTTTCCTTTGAGCTAACAGAATATCTCTTGTCATATTTGCAGTTATCTAGCCAGTTCCAAGCTTGCAACTAAAATGTTTTAATTTAGCCTTTTTTTTTCTTTGTATACAAATTGTGTTTCTAAAGGAAAATACCCTCATGCCTTTAAGATTTTGTGCTGCTGCTCTACAGTTTTCTCACCAATGTTCATATTTCACTGTTATTCTTCCTTTTCCTGTTTTATGGTAATCCCACTACCCCACCCCTCCCCTCACTGAATCAAACATTAAAGATCTTCTGTGAGAGAAGCCACACCATGACACATGCTAAGATTAAACCTACCTCCTTACTTCAATTGAACACCATCACTTGAGTCGTGGTGTCGGTGATACTCAACAGGGCATCAATCTGTTCATCACTCCAGTTGCGCGAGATTAGAAAAGTTGGGTAAACTACCGGTACCTTTCCTCACACATGCACCTGAACAATTACACGTTTGCACTCATGCCCTTTCTTTATGCATGTTTCCCTGCAAACATACAACCCTGCATGCACTCATGTACGGACCTGTATGCACCAGACCTCTGCATCTCTGCATGGGATTAAAGCGATCATTTATGTCAAAGCAAACCATATTCACATTGAAGAAATAAGAAAAATATAATAATTTTCATGACACAATGACAAGCCAAATATTTTTTTAAAGTGTACAGTACAAGACATATTCTACAATGCCTACTAACTCAGTCTATAAAATGTGCACAAACAAAGCGCAGACTCGGCACAGTGCAGGTGAAGAGGCTGCTGCTTGTGTGGAAAACAATGAAAGCACAACCGAGCCTGCGTTTTAGTTTTATGAATCATTTTAGGAAGCCAGGGTGAGTGCAAAGAGACTACAAGTATGAATTGATCAAAACCACAAAGGCACAATTTGTCTGAGGTACGAATTGACCCGGAGCCTACTTCGTCTCCTAAACACTAACTTTCTATGGCCGTCAGTGGTTTGGCAGCACTTTTGCTCTGCGCAATTACTTTTTTTTTTTTTAAGGTTTGGATTCGGATGAGGACACTGAGATGGGCGTGTGTGTGTAAAAATACCGTTGAAATGCTGCAGCACAATGATCCATGACGGAGATGAACAAACAGCTACATCAGCAAAGTGATATCCATGGAAATGGACCAGGAAACTGACATGCAGCCTGCGTTACCAGCACAGCTTGCAGAATCTCAAACATGACATTTATTTGCTGTGGCCAGAGCATGCCAAAACTGTGAGGCCACAGTTTTATTTTAAGGAGCATCTAACTGTCAGTGAAGCCTATAAACAAATGTTAAAAATGCAGCGATTAATTTTAGGAAACGTGGAAAATTATTGAATAACTCTGAATATACTTTGTAAAAGCTGGCTTATAATTTCTGTATTTAGAATAAAGTCAGTACCAAGATAAAATTAAGAGAATTGTTTTAATTTATTACAGATTTTTTTTATTGTTTTTGTAAACCGTATGTATTACCGTATTTTATGGACTATAAGGCGCACTTAAAATCCTTTAATTTTCTCAAAAATCGACAGTGAGACTTATAATCAGGTGCGCATTATGTATTAATTCAGGTTGTGCTTACTGACCTTGAACCAATTTTATGTGGTTATTGTGAATTAGTTGAATAAAGTTTGACTTACTGTTATGTTTTGCTTAATGCACCTTATAATCCGGTGAGCTTTATGTATGAAAACAAACCCGTTCATTGATATTGCGCCTTATAGTTAGAAAAATACGGTAATTTCTTTAATTAAAAAAAAAAATTATAAGGGGTGTAATTTTTTTTTTAATTTAGTTTCAGATGCAAAATTATCTTCAACTGTTAACATAAATTTTCAAACAGGCCTAACAAAGTCCAAATTCAGCACTCGTTTTATATAATGGGTTGTAACAATAAAAATAAGTTAGACCTAACTATTAAGCATATATACATGTGGAGCATAGCTAAACACAAGACAACTGACATCAAACTCTTTCTATGAAAAGAAGAAGAAGAAAAAAAAATCCATCAGCTAGATTTTCCCTCTGTATTCCCAGAGGTCCCGAACCGGAGGAAAAACAACACGTGCAGGAAGTGAGGCGGCATGTTCGGAAAGCATTTAGTGGATCAATACGGCAGGCAGGAGAGGGGAAGGATGGCAGACTCAGACAGAGCGGGAGAGGAAGAAAGACACCCAGAACCCAGGGGAGCGGGAAAGCCTCCGGGGAACGGCCTGTGCGCTTTTCAAGAGTCCTGTTACGCATTTCGCTCAGTCTTGGTAAGAACATCCAACTCAGCAGCTTTCTCAGCCCGTCGGAGTTAAGCACCCAGAGGCTCGGCGGCGTGAGGAGAGGTAAGTGAGGAACGAGTGGCTCGTGTCACCTCTGGCTCTCCGAGGCTACGGCCATCTTTACCGTCTGCTCATAAAAGAAGCATCCGTCTCCACTCAGAACGTTAAGGATGACTTTGTGGCTCACGCTGCACAAAGATCAAACCTACACTGGTATTTATAAAGTCTTTCAGACTGTTAGTTTAAAAAAAAATTTTTTTTTTGAAAATCTTACTAGTATTTGAAAAATAACACTTTTACAATTTTACCTCAGAAGCCAAACTTCTAGAAAACAACAAAACCAAAGACTTAAAGGCCAGTTAAATAAGGTCATTGACCTCACCGACAGTCTCAGCAAACATTTGATTCAATTTAACCCACACTATTTTTATTCTCTTCAAGCATTCATGGCAAAAAGAGATTTAGCGATCGTTTTTAAATAGCAGTGTGGGCGCCCAACCTCAACCCCGAGAACCACCAAATGAAGCATACATCGTGTTATACAAAACTTATAAATATTATAAATAATTTTAAATCTTAAAGCTTGTTCTGCTTTGATTATTACTGTCTTACATGATGGACACTATCTAAATAATGAAGATTTCACTAAAAGACTTGCAACTTCTTCTTGTCTGAGCAGTTTTTTTATGTCATAAGTGATTCAACCTACATAAAATGTATAATTCATCAACATTATTAAAGTACTGTAATTGTTCTTTTTGCTTTATTTTGTACATGTAAATCTGAAAATTGTGTTTTGTGTTAGTGTCATTAACACAGATTTGATTACTTTAAAATAATTTAAAAAAATATATAAATAAAACAAATGATAGGGTTTCTAAAAGCCCACTATGCACAGACCTGTCATGGTTTTCATTCTATCCATGGTGTTAAAAGTTTCCGGGTCAAAGCCACTAAATGTTTGCGCCACGCTGCCATGAGGAACCAGGGACAAAGTGTTTTTCTCCCACAGTCACACGGAGTGTTGCTCCGTCATCATTCATTATTTGAGACGAAGAGGGAATCCCAGAAACTTTCACTGTTGTTAAAGAAAGCTGTTGTCTTTTAACCTTTGCAGAAAACCCAGTCACCCACTTAACGTAAAACTGTTTTTGAACCGAACATTTGCAACATGCTACAAGAAGCAGGTGAAATATATGGCTGCTTCAGGCTCGCTACGGAGAATAATGAAGCCCGTCGACTCTGTTGCTTCACCCGACACTATGTCAAGATAAAGGTAAAGTTTATGTTTATTCTCAATACTTCTAATTAGATTAAAATTTCAGCCTTGACCTGAAATATCTTAAATTGCTTCAGAATCTGCTGAGTGCAGGAAAAAGCTGCATTAAATTACAAAGACTAACTCATTTCTCTCAGTCTCCTTATTTAAATCCAGGCATTAAAATTAAACTAATTATAAATACTATACATTTAAAATAATCATTACTGAGTTATATTTAACATTATTTAGACAGCAAGAGGGCTGGATAATTTAATTGTCCTGTCATAAACGCATTAAATAAATACCGTATTTTCCGGACTATAAGTCACACTTTTTTTTTCATAGTTTGGCCAATCCTGTGACATATAGTCCGAAGTGAGTTATACAGTATATGGTTTTTTTTTCCCCTAATCATGACACAATTTTGGACTGACGCATTAAATCTTCATTCATACTGACATGAACCAAAGAGTAAACATTAACACTTGTAGCTATGAGAGGGCCCTCTAGGCTTTTGACAAATATCTGTTTTTTCTCGACCGCTGAACAACACCCCCCCCCCCCCCCAACCCAACATTCACTTAGAGACAACTGAAAAAAAAAGAACATAAGTAAAATGCCCCCAAAAGTGTAATGAGTTTGCTGAATTTACTGGTAACTTGGAGTCGTTGGCTTGTTTTGTTAATTAAGCCTGTTCAGGATCCCAGGTATGTTCTGTGTGTTATTGTTATTTCAGATTAAATGTTGTTCTCTCACTTTGTGAAGTACACTTCTAAATAAATATGACATACTCCGAAGCGACTAATATATTGTTTTTTCCTCTTCACGGGGCATTTTTTTGACTGATGCGACCTTTACTCTGAAGCAACTTATAGTCCGGAAAATACGGTAGCCACAAAGAGGACAACGAGAAGATCTTGCAAAAGGAGCAGCGTGCAATAACAAAACAACTCTTAACACACACACATGGTTCTATAACATTTGACATTAGTAAGTGAAAAACATCCGTGACCTTTACATTCTCATCAAAAAGTGAGAAGAATTGAATGTTTGTCTTCAAATAAAAGCTAATAAACCATGTGATGCATTGAAAAACTGTTTTGAGACTATTACACCATCAGAATATCACACCAGCCCATAGTATTAACTGTTACAAGTTCAGAATAAAAGGTTTTAAGCCAAGAGGAAATCAAGTTTTGCTTTTCTAAGGCAAAAAACATGTTTTTTTATAGCTTCTCTTAAATTTTGATGTTTCATGATAATTATCAGTTGACCCCTAAAAAATTGACTATTGTATTGACTCTCACAAAGACAGAAATTGAAAAAAAAATCAGCAAAAATAAGAGAACAATTAATATAAAAAGGAATAATTGGTGCTCACCTTCCTTCAACATGCCAACTTTAAGACATTTCATGAAGCGACAGGCCTGGCAGGACTTCCGTCTCCTCTTGGTGATCTCACATTCGTTGGTGGCCGGACAGCTGTACTCAATGTTCCCTGTGGAGGATCAGAAACACAAGTTTATTGTTCTGTCTACACATCAGAAATGAGAAATAAAGAAGCAGAGCATGTTACTAAACAACAAAAACAAAAATTCACAACACCTTTGAGGGGTAAGGCATGAACACGCTCATGTCCCAAGGTGACCCCATGTGGTATTTTAAAGAAGAGTAAGGTTCAGTGGTATAAATCATTTTAATTCATAAATTAACTTCAGTCATGCAGAGCGAGTTTTCCGCTCAAACACAGCCGAGAAGTCTCCAGACAAGAGCAGAAGCTGCTGTTAGACCGGACAATCTAAGGCTCCCGTATCATGTAGCAAAGCTCGATGTATTATTCAAGTCTGTCTTGACGGTTCTTGGCTCATAATGGAAATATTTCCTATGCAATTTAATCACTCAGATCCAAAAACAGCCAGAAATGCAGACATATTGAATCTGCTGCCATTTAACCGCAGCCACTTGTTCTCACCAGATTCCGGTCAGCTTCTTCTTTTTTTTTTTTTTTTTTTTTCTAATATTCTGAATCATTTTGCGCCCAAAAGCTGACACGACCCCATAAATCCTACGTCCAGCTTCCCCGTCCAAAGCCTCCATATCTCATGATTGTTTAAACGAGGTCCTTTAAGCCCAGAGATGCTTTATTGTTACCTAAAAAAAGAGCAAACTGTTGTCTGTTGTAGATTTGCCAGAGCTGCATTTAACCCCCATCCCTCCCCGCAAATGTAACCCCCTGATGGTCAAGGAGACGGTGCCAGCATTCGTCAGGATTGTTGGCATCGACGGTGCCAGCAGGGTCACAGGCACAGTCAGGGGTCCGGGGGAACCATGCCAGGATGTTGGCAGAGACTGCAGGATTTAGAGTAGGTGAGCTCTGCTGAAATGAGAAGCTTCAGCAGCGGAGAAGTTCAAGTTCACTGCAGATCTGGTGTGTGAAGGTGCGCGACGCGAGCTAAAGCTGCATGGACTACAGCGTGCTTGTTATTTCAGAATATGAAACTTTAGCGTGGTCACAGTTTATAATAGATTGTTTTATTCTGAAGCAATAACCTCGTTTCAAACGATATAAATATTTACAGGCGGTGAGGAAGAGGTGACACATACGAGACAAAATTAAAAAGCCCTCCTGGACCATTAGAGCAACATTTTGAGCAGCAGCGATTTTAAAGTGAGGTCTTGTGGAAAGGTTATGAACAATCATTATCTTATTTGTAGATAGCTTTTTTTGTGCGACGTTAGTTTGAAGAAACGAAGTTGATTTCTGACCAAATTGACGAGCTAACTAGTCCGAACGGTGCGAAAACCAAAAATTCGATCAGAACTGTCGATTTATTTCAGTCGGAGTTGCGTTAAACAGATGTTTAGTTTTATTGAGCAGTTTTCTGCTGAGGTGGCACCTTTGAAAAGTTATGTTAGGAAATGCAACTATGCACGGATGGTACAAAACTAAACGTAAAATCAAACCTCAGTGTTATATCAGTAAAAACACAAACGAATAAATAGATTTTTAGGCAACTCTAATTACATATCAACAACTAATTGTGTCTGGTCACCCCAACAGTAAAACACCATCTGACCATTACAGCAGAACAAAACTTAGAGTAGCATCCATTAACCGTCCATCATTACCCTTCGGTTTCCAGCGCTGAACCTCCTAAAGGTCCCTAAGACCTGGTTTAAATCTCAGGGTGACCTATCTTTCAGACTGTAGTTTTTTATTAATCAGCTGTTGTTATTGCTTTTGTTTTATTTTAAGCCTGTATTTTGTATTTCTGTAAAGCACTTTGTAATTGTACCTACGAAAAGTGCTATATAAATAAAGTTTACTTACTTACTTACGTTAAACAGGGGCGGAGGCCTCCATGTCCAGTTATCACCTTCTTACAATGCTGTTATTGCTAGTATCGCTCAGCCCTCTGTGAATAGCAAGCGGCCATCAGGGCACTAACAATCTGATGGTCTTCTTTTATCACGTGAACAGCTAGTTTTGAATGTCAACAACAAACTGGTTGATCCGCTATGAGAAGGTGCTATTTATAAGACTGGTTTTAATGTGGCTCCTCAGGCTGACAAAGTCTTTTGGATTAAATTTGAAACGTTTCAACTTTTTTTTTTTTTTTTTTGAATTTTTTTTAGTCGATCCAGAGGATCTGGCTTAACGTTGTTAGATTTTTCTACCTGGATTATTGAGCATGCATGAGGAAAACTTAAAGCACTAACCGGATATTATTTGATACCTAATGGGCATGAGTATTGTTTATTAAAACATATTTGTCAAGAAAGTTACTTTCTACATGTTCCGCTGATTTTCTGTCATATTTTTCCGCAGTGAGAGTTGGATCATTGTTGACACTCCTGCAGCTTTAAAGCTAACATACAATTAAAGCATGAACATGTTCAAAACATGCAAAGCAAAGGAGCGGTTAATTTTTTTTTAAAAACTCCTTTTAATTTATATATAGAAAAGTCAAATAATATTGGAACTACTTGTGTTTACTTAGATCAAAACAACCTCTGTGTGTGTGTGTGTGTGTGTGTGTGTGGTGCTGGGCTGGCTGTGGGACTGTGAGTCTTCTATGGACTTAAATTGCTTCCCCCTAAAAGCCCACCGTCGGCGAAGCCTCTTAGTTAATCAGGTCTCGTGTCCACCTTTATTCCTCAAAGGACATTTCAACCACTCTAATATCCTTCCTTAACCTCTCTTATTTTCCCTCTAAATTTTGATATATTATCATGCCATGCTATTATCCACGCGCTCATCTCGGACTTCTCCTTGTTCTTCTCCTTTACTGAGGCCGGGACACCCTCTTCCCCCCCTCTCCCCTTCTGATTACCATTCCATTAAAGTGGACTCTCCTTTCTGCGAATGACCACGTCCCCCCTGTCCCTCTGCGTTTATTTAGAGGACTCCTGGAAACTGTCCTTCTTCCCCTCTCTGTCCCCTTCGTCTGTTATTGCCCCGCCAGCACGTGATTGAGCTTCTAATTGGCCCCTGATCTGCTATCCTTTGCTTTTGGGGCTACAGAGGGCCCAGAGACAAAGAACAGATGCACACCTCTCTCCTCTTTTCTTGACTTTTCTTCCAATAAAACGCCGGGTTCTTAATTACAGTCACCCAACACTGATTGTTATTGACCGAAAGAAACTCCCGTGGCTCAGGACGAATGACGGACAGATTAAGCTCATTACACGCCTGTCCTCCACAGAGGAGCCCAAGGAAGGAGTCAAAAATCTGTTTTATTTACAGTCATCACGGAGTGGATGGTTGAGGCTGAAGCATGGCCCACTTTAAACAAAATTAATATTTATTATTGCAACACATAGACAGAATAATTACTCTGGAGAAGTTTTTATTAATGTTTCCAAATGGTCTAAATGGGACATCTGTTTTTAAACACAGGAAAGACTTCAAATGTAGAACTTCTCCAGTTTTATTGCCACAGTTTGTTGAATACAGGTAGTCCCCGGTTTCCGGCGTAGTTCCGTTACACCGGCCCGGCCGGATACCGAATAAGCCGGTTACCGGAACCGGCTCCCGGTGCGGCCGAAAACGAAACTAAAAACCAACATGGCGGCCGTCACGTCTTTT
>JAVCKU010000065.1:12597416-12611104 GCA_032273985.1 Hypsolebias coamazonicus
TATATATATACTGTATATATATATATATATATACATATATATATATGTAAATATCTAAATTACGTGTGAAGATGTTTAACAACCCATTAAAATACACCAAAATGCAGGAAATCGCATACACTTTATTAAAAATTTTCTGGGGCAGGACTCCCCACCCCGCCTGCTATTTGCGTTCTGGCAGTGCTTAATTTGTAACGTTTGTTTCTATGTGGCCCTGTGATGGACTTGCGATCTGACCAGGTGTACCTCGCCCCTCACACAGTGATTGTTGGACATGGGCACCGGCGACCCCTGTGACCAAAATGGAAGAAGCGGGTAAAAGATGATGGATGGATGGAATGTAAATAGCATGTGGGCCAGCTGTATAAAATTTTGAATAATGTTTTTTTTTTTTTTTTTTTTTTACGTGAAAAACATCTACGTTTACCTACATTTGGAAACACTCCCCCTGAATTCACTGTCCGACTCCACATGCGAAACCTCCAGGCATTCCCCCCCCCCCCCCACTCTTTTCGGGGCAGAGATTTTTTTCAAGGGTAGATGGTAATGATTCACTTCAAGGGGCAGTTGATCCTATGTGATGTTAAAAAGTTGTCTGTTGTGTTTAAAATGAGTGTTTATGTAATTATTTTGGTTTACATATCCAATTTAAATTTGTATTTGTTCAAGGCAGTCATATTTGTTCATAACTTTATTATTAGTAAGCCTGAGTTTTACTGGATCCATGCAAACAGTTGCCAGAATGCACCCTTTCAAAATAAGAGTTCCCAGATCCTGTTCAGGCAGGATACAGCTCAAATTAACCCTGCGTTCCACCATCAATCTGTTTACAAAGTAAGCCCTGTCATGACTACTACTGCACTTTTCAGTGCTAATCTGATGTCTGTTTTCTTGTCCTTTTCTGTTTCATGATTTGTTTGTTAAGAAAGGAATGGCACAAGTCAACTATTCCATAAACTTTTATTGAAAATTAAAACAGCAATGTACCCATTTAACATAAGAAATGAAGAGAAGCTGTCAGATTTGGTGAGCTAAGCTCGTATGTACAGCGTATTGCACTAGAAAAGGAACAAACATCCCTCCTTGTCCTCCGAATCCCTCCGTCGAGTGAGCGCCCTGCACCATTTGAAATCTGTGCAGGACAAACAGAGCAGTCCCAAAGATAACACAGCCAAGGCTTGATCAGAAAGAAAAAAAAAAAAAAAACCTGCTACATCTGGACTGGGTCTCACTTCATAGGACACATGAATGTGAAATCCTTGAGACCACTCTGAATGTAAAAACAACAAAATAAAAAGCAAGAAGACAATACAGCTGTGTGTGTGCTGAACACAGGTTCATGTAATAAAAGAGAGACTGTGGTTTTCACTCCATTAAGTTACATTCAAACCTTTAGGATACAGATGTTTCTTTCTTCGGGAATGTTGGACATGCATTGTTTTTTTTTTTTTTTTACTCCATTTACATACATTAAAAGCCCTTTGAGTGGCACAGCCGACTTGGTGATATCCAACATCAAGAATGCCGTAATGTTAGAAAAAAGCAGTTGTAGAAAAACCAAAGTCTGCTCTTTGCACTTCTTTTGATGTTTTCTTACAATAAAAAGGTAATGCATGTAAAACTTTGTCAACTTTCATCATATAAAGACAGCATCATGTGCCAAATTCATGTCTAATTATTAAAAAAAAAACAGCAAATCACAACACTCGACAGGAAAGATTCTCTCTTTCATGTTTTTTTTTTTTTTTAACAAATTGATATTAAAGACACTGAAAGTTGAACACAAACGTTTCGCTCGATTCCAGGTTGCGACAGTGGACGGTGGTGACTGAGCCGCTGTCCAACCCGTCTCAAAAAGAGAGACAAATACTGGGCACCGTGGTGGCTCGTTCCTCTTTCCGACATTAAAACCCGCAGCCTAACCTGTGTTGTAGATAATAAAGCACAGAAAAAAATAAACCAACACCCCGGCGAGCCGGGCCGATCCAGCATTTTACAGATCTTATAAAAAGTTTGAATAATCTACAAAACGGAAGTTCAGCACAGGAGTAGAAAGAGAGAGAAAGAGAGGCGCAGATACAGTATACAGATAAAAAAAGATTTACAGTGCACGTTGCAAACAGTCGTTTCTGGTATTGAGAGGGTTTAGCACGGTGAAAGTCGCCGTTCGTGCCGAGCGATGTCGAAGGTTGAGCCTGTGCCTCGTGAGCCGAGCTGAGAAATCCAACAGATTTGTTGATTTTATCATCGTTTTTGCTCGACTGTTAGTTGACCTCACAGAGCCTGAGTGAAACAAAAAGCTGTGACCAGCAGGGTTTATTTACGCCAAGTGGTGCTGTCGACGACGACGATTACGTTGAGGCAGTTTTTTTTTTTTTTTAATCACAAGGCACGTTTTGTTGGTTTGATTTTCCGTCTTTGATTTGTATAAAAACTCACAGCGTTTGGCGTGAGAACAAAGCACGAGGCACATGGCTTTAATCCAACCTCCCCACACTCGGGCTTTAAACTGAACGCACCCCAACAACGAGAAGAAAGGGACTGCACGAACTCAGATAGCATCTATACAGTAGCACTGGGCAATTGTACACGAAATAAATTATAATAAATTATTTAAAAAAAAAAGAGCTTTTCTTCAGTAAGAGTAGGGAGTAGTTAAACATGATGCTCGTGGAAGAAAACGGCGTGTGTCACATCTATCTGAACTGGCTCAGCGTTCGACGTTTGCAGGAAACAAACTTTTTAATTTAGCTACTTTTTCTAGAGAGATTTAAAAAAACGGACAGTTTGCAACACGCTTCTATGGATTTGTTGAGAAAAAACACTCAGCAGTGCTCAACAGCGTCAATTAAAACCTTTTAGTTTGTTTTACCGCTCTGAGTGCTGGATTCTTAAAACAGCTGCTAACTACTCCCTGAAGAAAACAACAACAACAACAAAAAAATAAACAATCAGTGTCTTCAAAAGTTTATCAGTTTACAACTGAAAACAAAATCTATGTCTTATCTTTACGTCCTTAAAGAGTTTACATCGACAAATAGTATGTTGGTGTGAGATGTTGCACAAAGCTGTATAAAGGACTTTTCCCAGGGATGTTTGTTAAACTGTACAGAAGGTGAAGGTACCAACGGTGTTTTCAGATACGTGAGGAAAAAACAAAAAACATGAACCCAAACTGCTTCAGTTAAAAAAAGAGCTTTGTAAAATGAGATTTCTTTGAGAGCGTGAGGCTTTGTGTAACTGCAAATACACCCGATCCTCTACGCGTTAGTCCTCCCACTGAAACGTTGATGAACGTCATCTCTTTCGCAGGCAACTCACGATGCAGCAAATTTGCGATTGTCAATCCATCTAGATGAATAAATCCTGATTTTTAGTGTTGTTTGTTTGTTTTTTTGGAAAATGACATATTCACCCAAAGCTTTTTATCTGTTTAGATGATTGTTTCTAGTTCCCTGATTGTAATCCCACAAAAAAAAAGTGAGCGCTCTTCCTCTGTGCTTGTGCTTGTTTGGTTTCAGAGTCGACCCGAAACGAAAGGACGGCGCGCAAACGCCCGACGACAAAACTGAGCTCGGAAACTGCGCCGGATCTTCAAAATCGTCTCCTCGGCACGCGCTTTTCAAGTATACATGCTTATTGAGAACAGTGTGTGAATCGACACAGTGGGTTGACGTCGCCGCTAACAGCGCGGCGGCGTCAGGAACAGAACAGGGTGATCGTTACGCCCCCGTGTCTACCGTGGAAGCTGATAAAACCTTTTACAACAGAGCGAGCGTGTAACAGCAGCTTGTTACAGCCATTTTCAGTGTGGAACAGTGAAGGTGAATACAGGGCTTAATGTTTGTTTTCTTGGAGGATAAATCAGAAATGTGCCTTGAGCCTTCAAGGTTTCGCATCGGTAACTTCAGCACAGAAATGTTCATGTCCACAGTCTGTCTCCTAAAGGGGCCTAGTCTTAAACTATGTCTCTCTCTTCAGCAGGAGAGTAAGGCATTCCCTGGACTGATGGAGGTCCTTCAGGACTTGACACACCAAATAAAAAGAGCAGTTGTATGAAATAGGTCATCTTACAAATATTTTGAAAATATCTCTTCAAACTAAATGGCTTCTTCTCGGAGAGGGCGGGAAAAAAAAAAACCTCAGCGACGAGTCTCCGTCCAGCGGAGAGCAGTGTCCTCTTCATCTTTAATTAGAGTAAGAAAAAAAAAAGTCCAAACCCGTGTTCCATCATACAGTGCCATCTCTTAAAAGTCCGTTCCCTCAGTTCCATTCGGAGAACAAAAGCGGTCAGGGTGAAGGCCAGCAGGAAGTCCCTTCACCTCTGCTCTCCTCTCAGGCGGGGGATGAAAGCCTGTCTTGGAAACAAAAAGCCAAAAAGGGCCATCGTAAGGCGCATCCACGCAGGCAGGTTCTGTCTCTGGCGCCTCATGAACTGCAAGAGAACAGAAGTAAAGACACGTAAATGATCAGCATCCATATTTTTCTGACAGTCTCTAAGTGTGACTGCGAGGTCACTGTACGTGCTCTGATGTCTCAGGTTTTTGTGCCTTGTGACAAACCCTGCGAGTTAAAGCCGTATGACCACACGGGCTGGATGTTTCCACAACACGAGCGAGCGTCTCGACAACACGTCTTCAACACGCACACGCAAAGTGCACCCGTTTGCCTTTAGGACTGTCGTTTGTAAAGAGAAAACCAAAAAGGGCCTTTGCGAGCGAGTCACGTTTCATCCTGAAACTATTCCTTGATCAGATAAATATTTTATTTTGCAGCTTGGACCGTCCCTTGACTTTTACGCAAACGTGTGACCGCCGCTCAGCTTGTGTAACAGCGAAGTCAGCTAAATTAGTATCAAAACAAAGCTAAAGTGAAATTGCAGTCTTCTGAGACCTCTCCCACGTCGGTCAAGTCTCCATCCTGGTGAACCCTCATCAAGCAGACTCAACAAACAGAGATATTCTGCTGCATCCTGGAACTTCCTGTCTGCCTTCATCCCCCACTGCGGGCCTGAAACAGCCACCCCTAGACATTGCAGCTTGTTGCATAAGCATTCTAGTTACATACAATTTTTTTTTTTTTCCCGCTCACTTTATCAAGGTCTCTACCAGCCTAGCAATCAGGCCCCGCCACAGGCTATTTAATGCACAACCAGCAGACTGAGCTGAACTGAAGCAGCACCACTAAATGTAACCCTAATTGTCCTTAACTGCCTTAATTCTACCCTGCTGCACTTATTTAAACAGTACCCTAGTGTTTCACGAGAAGCTCATCTTTCTGCACTCGTTTGTGAGCAGTTTTTTTTTCTGTTATTACACACCAAACAATTAAGATAAGTGACATTAGGCAGACTTGCCCCTTTACTCCAGTGGTCAGTCTGAACTGTGTCAAACCACAAATAAAAGTCTGCTCCACAAAGACACACATTAGCTCACACTGGCAAATGGTGCTTGGAGAGGCAGATGAAGAAGTCTAACAATAGCAGCAGAGACAATGCAGAGAAGCAATTGGACAGAATAAAATAATAGTTTGTGTTTATTGTCCCCTTGGAATATTCCTACAAAAAAGAAGTAGAAACCAATCCCAGCCCAGGCGGCAGACAAATAAAAACACTGTCTCTTATCTCTGTTACAGAGTCACACACGCGAAACCAAAACACACACGCGCAGCTACACACACGCTGAGGCATCGGGAACACTGAGGTATTGTGGGCCGTCGTGTTGCTGGCTGCGTCTATAAGTGCGTGAGTCAGACTCTATTTTTAGATGAGCGTATAAACCACCAGCAAAGTCTACCCAGACACAGAAGTGCGGATGTTTGCGGCGGTCGTATCGATCTCACCTGTCCTTCTCAGGGTTTGCAGCGTCATTCTGAAACCATCACTCTTCGTTTCGCTCCTGAGCTTTTTCGCTCGTTATTTGTACGCCCTTCGTTTTGTTCTTTGCCAGCTCACTCCTCTTGTTAACTACACGTTTAAGTGCTTTGGAAAGCCACACCTTGTTTTTGGAGCAGTTCCAGCAGCGGTTAAGAAACATTACTTAATAACAATGTTCGTCGACACGCGACTGGCTCAAGAAGAACAATAACAGCTCTGTTACTGTTTATCATAAACCACTGCAACCCTGTTGTGCAGTAAATGTGCCTGGTTCAAATCTGCATCCAAGTCATCACAACTCTTTTTTCAGCTTTTGGTGCACAAAACAGTCTATTTTTGGCTAAATGACACATGTGACAAAGTTTTTTTTCCTTCCTTTTTTTAAGTTATAAAGCTTAAGCAAAAAGGCTAACATCGTAAGAAAGCAGGACTATTTCTCCCATTTCTCTGATCATACTTTATCACTACTTTTAGACGGTTAAAAAAAAGGCTGTTTAAATATTTTGTTTCTGCACCTTTTATTAAGTGACAAAGTGATAATTTAGTTAAAGTTTTGGTTTTCTTCAGTTGAGCAAAGAGTGTTAGGGTTATTTTAAAGGACTGTGGGTGGTGTTCGTGTAAGCTGCTAAAACATTTGGTCACCTTTAAAGCCTGAACAACAAATTGGCAGAAGCTTTGATTTATGTGAAGCTGAGATATAATTAACCTGATCGTGGAAAAAAAAAAAAAGGGGTTAATTAAAACACAGTTTCTTGCTGCTGACACTCAGAAACTTCAAATAAAATGTGACATTTAGATAAAGACACTTCTCTGGTCTGTTTACAATTTGTGCTTAAACGTGTGGGCTAACTCTAAAGTTGGGTTTCAGGTAAAGGGAGTGTAGGAGGTCCATCTGCTCAGGAGTGAGGCTTACCAGTTCAACGTGATCCTGGTTGAACTTGTCTCCGATCTCTCGAAGTTTACGGCCAATTTGCACCTCGACACTCATCCCCGGCTGCTCCTCGGGCCTCTCCGCCATCCTATCGTTACCCTCCCCTCTATCCTCTTCCTCCTCGTTCTCGAGCTGCCTCTCCCCCCAGTCCTCCATGGGCTCAAACGGAGCAAGGAAATGCAATCCAGCGTTGCCTTAAAGAAAAGCAATAAACTTCTTAAAAACGTGAACTGTTGTTGAGGTTTCTAAAATGCAAAGTAGTTGCTATCAAGGGGCTTTACAGTAAAATTTCAGTGATATGTATTTTTACTTTAGTAAAAAAAAATAATATATATATATATATATATATACTTTTAGAAGTTGGACTATTTAAGGTAATTTTGTTTACTATTTATGGGCTCAAATTTACAATTGAATCCTAATTTGCATAGTTTTAAAAGACAAATGATGTCTTGGCAAGAAAACAAGACTGATGTCAGGATGATGACTAAACACCTTAAGAAATCCACAACACAACAAGTGAAGTGCAGGCTTTTAATGAGCTGTGTTACTGAGTTTACCCACCACTGGTATGAGCTGCCATGCCACCAAGAGAAAACTACCAGTATGTTTATTTTGTTTTTTGTCAGTATGTGTGCAGAATGTCACTCTGTTCTGCCTCACAAAGGACTGGACTTTGTTTGGAAAGGAGGGTTGGCACCAAGCCAAGTGAATAACATCCATTACTGGTAGGCTGCAACGAACGACAACGCCATACCAGTCTGAGGTGTTTATGTGTTGATGATTTTAAACCCAGAACAACAGGTGGCTCTCATCCACCGACGCTGAGTCAACACGCCACACACACAACAATCTGCTTCAATATTCGCTCAATTCAATTACAGTGATGTCACAATGATTTCATTAGATATGGGAACGCACTATTAGATTAAAACGGATACACATATTAGTGTCGGTATGAGCCTTCAAGTGTCTATAGAAGTGTTGTTTTCAGTTTTAATTTTATGATCAAAAACATCACCTGTGAAATGTGAAATAGTAAATCATGAAACGCAGTTAGACTACAGAGGGATCCAACATCTGTGTAGAAAAATGATTTGCAAGACTGATTGTTCAAACTACAGATCAAAGAAGTGCAAGTCTTTTGGTCGTTCTCAAATCTTAAAATGTAATCACTTGTTTTAATCAGGCTGACTAATAAACACAGCTTGATGAATGAGAGAAACCTAATGGAAAGAGTGAATGACTAACAGACTGAGTTTGTAATAAAAGTCCACATTGCTTCAGAGAGCCCACAGTATTTCCCCCTTCCTTACCGTTGAAAGGTAAGTGCGGCTGCCGGTGAATGCCACAGGGCAACGTGTCAATGCTGTTGTTGTTGTGGCCCTGCGACGTGGCCACGGTGGACGTGACGGCGGCGAGGGCCTGTCCGGCTGCCATCTGTGTCGCTCGGTCTTCGTATTTGACGTCCCTAAAGGGCATTTGCCAGAGATGCGGGATGGGCTGTGACATGTCTTCCTCCTCATCATCCATCCGATGCCTCAGCGGTAAACCCCCTGGAGGAGAAAAGAGTGACAAAGCATGGAAACTTTAGAAGGAGTCCACAAGTATTCAGGGTGAGAATATGACAAGTACTGGCATACTCTCACTGTGCATGATCTTTGGTTTGCTGGTCATTGGGGAAGTTTTTTGTTTTTAGAACAAACAAACAAAAAAAGCCAAATATTATCCTGTTATCAGTAAAAACTTTGCCCTCTGGCAGATTAAATGATCTCATTCTATCTGCACTGGGTGGGAATAAATCATTAGTCATTATAAAGCACATTAAGAGGCTTATATTGTACATAGCAGTTGATGAAAATAAGCAATCACAAGAAGCAAAAATAGATCTATACATTCATAGGTAAAAGGCATTTATGACAAACATTTAAAACACACACACAAAAAAAAAATACGACATTAAAACAAGACGGAAACAGGATACAATTAGATAAACACCCTGTGTAGGGGGTTCACAGGGCAGCTATACCAGATCTGCTGCCCTCCTTCGGCATATTTTCATAAGCTGTTCCTGATAATGTGCCAAACTGTAACCAAGAGCCAAAGCATTCACTGGAGAGCCATTCCACCTTCAGAACTACCCTAATCTGTAAAGTGTGCCACTCAGGACACACCAGTGTGCAACCAAGAGATTATGTTTCCTTCGTACAATGGCCACTGCTCTACACTTAGATGTCCAATTGTTCTTTCTCTCTCAACCGCACAGCCACAGAAAGGATGCATGTTCAATCTACAAACCTGCACACGTAAAGCCTCAGGCGGTGGACGAGTGAAAACTAGATGGCCAATGACTGCAGCAGCCGTTTCACGAGGGAGATAACGAGTTTCACTCCATCCTCTACTGTGCCTGTCAAACACAAACATTTACTCTCTCTTCTCTGTTGGCCGTTTGCCCAAATCTGAACTACCAGTACATCATTCTGTCATAAGGTGCTAGTAATTCCTTTGTGTCGTTTAAGTGGAGACAAAACCGGCGCAGATGACTAATGCAAAAGGCAAAACTGGATACGCTAGTATTGTGTTTGCAGAGCGAGGAGGCCACCGCCACGTGTCGCTTTGTGAAAGTGTCGATTTGCATGATGATTAAAAGATACCAAGACTTTGAAAACTGTTATGGAGTTCAAACAGATCTTTGACTGTCTGCTTGTCTATTAGCAACAATATTATGCACGCTTTGGCGCACAGTTGTCAAATCATTTCATAAGGCAGGCTAGCTAATTACACTTTTGTTTTTTTTAAACACTGAAGTCAATTTGATATTGCGTCTACCTCTCCTCTGGCTAAGCAGTGAATAAAAAAATGCTGTGCAGGCAGTTGGAAGCGGCGTCTCTGCAACTGTGCAGCAAGTTTAAACAATATCAAATGTTGCGTGTCAGTGACAATGCAAGCCCTGTCTTGAATTTCCACTGGCAGTCATTGGAGGACTGGCACTATTGCCATGGTGTCAGACATAAAACAAACAAACAGGGAGACAACACAAACACACACTGCCTGGGGCTGGAGGGAGACCTGGCAGCCGCCACAGTGGAGGCAGCAGAGCCCCAGCAGAAAGTGACCCTCTGCTGCACCATCTGTCCACAGGTCTCCATCCATAAAGCTGGCCTCAGCTGCAGATCACACAACGCTCTCCTGGAACTAAAAGCATGCCCTGTGGATATTAGTAGCGGGATAGAATACCTGCATGTGACACACTACACAACACTAATAAACACTACTTAACCCTATTACTGGGGAAAGAACAGAGCTAGCAGCGTTTAGCATTTCTATAATGGTGTTTTTGCTGTTTTAGCCAGGTCAACAGGGGCTGATGAGGTGTAACAGCAGAACTGTATAAGGTGTGCACATACAAACATTGTTTAGATGTCAAAATTAGGGTCTCTGGAGAACCACCGGGGTCGTGTTGTATCTGTATCCCGATCAGCAGCACCGTCTGCCGGACAGGACCGCATCACTGCCAACGCAGCATCCACAACAAACCCGGCTGGGGACACTGTGTTCTCATGAAGGAACCCTGACTGGCAACAAATTACAACGGCAAATAGAGCTAAATAGCGCCTCTCCATATAAAACCGGTGTCAACAACTCAAGAAACAAGCTAATTAGGACGTAATTTAATAGTGTTGTCTGCCTTTTTCTTAAATCTCCTTCCAAGTGGGACAAGTCTTCCCAAGTAAAAAAAATAAACTGGTTCCAAAGAGTGAAAATTACACCCAGGAGGGGCCATTCTTCAGCCGTGAGAGTAAATGTTAATGACTGTGTAGCAGCAGAAAGTTACGAACAGACGACGGTCTTTTCGATAACCCGGGATAAAACTCACCCGTTACTTCGCCACGGTTCAGTAAAACTTGAGCTTTAACTCCAGACGAGGCGAGAAACAAAAGTAGAAACCAGAAATGCGCCTTCTCTCTGCGTGTCAGCCGCTTGGCACGTCTCTGCCCGGGCATGCCCCGCCGGGCCGCCCGGTACGCTTTTGTTTATCAACTCTGCGCACGCGACGGGAGCCAACGGCAGTTGCGCGCGAGGGACGGAAAACAAAAAAGGACAGTTGTAGTAAGACTCACCGCCAGAAAAAGCGTTTTCCGTCGTAATCGGTGGTATCTTGACAACCTGGTGTTGGCTTGTTTATTAATGAACCGTAGCGGCGAGACTTGCGTTCCTCTCAGCATTACATCCAGCGTAGATATGCTGGCAGCCGCGGGAGGGCTGTGTGTTTTTTTTCCCCCTTCTTCTGTCAAAATGATCCGCCCTTATGGTTTGTATCCGCCTCCTGTCAACGGCGTGAAAGGAACAGTCAGCCTCAGTGTTATGCAAATACAACGCATTGGACAATGCGTTGACACATTAATGCTGTATTTTTTTTTAATTGCAATAAGGATTTTTAAGTTTATACATCTTGCTAATGGGAGAAACACTCGAATGTTTTCATGAGTAAAAGGGAAAAAAAACTGATATAAATTTTTTTTTTTTTTTGTGATTTTATATGCCTGAAAGTTTAAAGTAGGATATAACAGTATATATTACTAATTTAAAACCACCTTTTGATAATTTTTAGAGCCCATGTTTTCTTGTTGTTTAGATGGAAGTGGGGAAAAAAATAAGGCTGTCTCTTTAAGAGAACCTCCCTCTTTGCCCTGGTGACACACTGTCAGCCAATCAGAAGCTTTGTTGTCTTCCGCATTCTGTTTCGTCTATCTTGACACGTGGAAGGGGAAAAAAAACACAAATCCACAAAAGACATGTGACTACATGCCCTCAGCACAGCTGATTGGGAGCCACAGCTCACACAGAGAGGCTGCACCCGCCCAGTTGTTGGTACGGATATGATGATGTGTTGTGAACTGACACGACAACAAATATTCACAAAGGTAGTTATCAGACATGGGGCGTTTTAAAGGATAGGCAAACGTAACTGAAAACGCACCATTTTCTTTATTTGCTCCATACAGTTAGATCTGCTTTTGAGCATCTTAACTCATAAATTTACTGTCTGTATCTAGATCCAATATTGTAAGAATACAGTCCAGAAATTCTTGCTGTTTAAAAGAGCTATGAAGGTGGACTTGTACAAGGAAAAAACAACCAATCAAAGGTGTGATTGTACATAAATAGTTTTTCTTACACTAGTTGTTACGTTGGTGGTGCAGTGGTTAGAGTTGTCGCCTCTCAGCAAGAAGGTAGCCGATTCGCCCCTCAGCCTGAGAATGTGCGAAGAAAACATGCTGGTTTGAATGTGGATAATGTCATCCAGCACTGCATGATCTGCATGATGAGCATTCTTCCACAATAATTTTGCAAGTAAAGTATAAGAGCGGGATGCAGTGTAACAAAATACATAATAACAGGATCCAAATGTCCTTAAATGCATCCATCACTACAGAGCCCATTTTCAGTTCAGTCCCCGAGGAGACTCGTGGTGTCCCCCTCTGATGGATGCACTGTGACAGTGGCGTAAGCATCAACCTTCTCTGTTGACCCTCATCGCAAGCGGGGGGTTCACGCACGCATGGCATCACTCAAAGGAGGAAGGAAAGAAAAAGTGCAGTGAAATAAAGCCAGATCTGTAAAAAAAAAAAAAAAAAAGGGGGGGGGGAGGTCACTGAGTGCATAACAGCAAAGCAAAGTGAGACTATCTGATCCATGGTGTGAGTCAGGTTGTCCCCAGGAGACGGGTTTGTGTACGAGCAGATGCTGTTACCTTTTAGTGCTGGGCAGTGTGTGCAGGATGTGATGTTTTCACACTGTCCCACTCCTTTGCAGTGCTGCTGGTAACGTGTGAACTTGTGTGATTCTCTCAACTTTTCGCCAAATTCCCATGCACAGTTTGCTGGCAAACATCCCCCCCCCACCCCACACACACACAGCCTCATTCATGTTCAGCCTTGTTTGAGCTGCTGCTCCACAGCTCCCAACCCCCACAGCCCCCCTTTGCCATCTACTCCACAGTGAGAGACCCCACCCAGAACTGGGAAGAATCAAGAGGTTGTTTTTGCTCTGTGTCTCTTGACTCCCTAAAGTTATATTTTTGTGAGTGGGGGTAATGTTTTAGTCTCTTCTTTTATTCTTTTTTTCCCTTCCGTAATATGTTAGTTGGATAAACATTCAGGCATTTTGAAAAACTGCCTTTCAACTGGTTTTACAATCCGGTTAACTTTAATGTCAATCACACAAAATGACTGTTGCTGTTTTCACGGTAAAATTACTGTACTTTTTATTAACAGCTGTTTCCCCCTGAAGCAGTGCACAGTGAGTTAATGTACTCCCAACAGTTGTCTGCTGCTTTCGTCCTGTCGCTGTAGATTTACAATGCATTCTGCGGAAATATTAAAATTCATTTCAGTTTGTTTATACAGCGCCAAATGACAAGAGAAGTCGCCTCGGGGAACTGAACAGAAACATTCACATACATATAATGTCAGTTAATAACGTTATTTATCTAAGGAGTCAGCAGATTGCTGTGAGTTTTCAGTTCATCACAGTCTCCCATCCTCAGCAAGCACAGAGGCAACAGTGGAAAGGAAAAACTCCCTTAATAGGAAGAAACATCCAGCAGAACCAGGCTCAGGGCAAGCGGCCATACAATAATGCTGTCTAATAAAGATAAACAACCAGGCCACCATCTTGAAATGAAAGATTTGGTAAGTTTTTCATTTATGGGGAGTATGAAATCATGTCTTTTAAATTTTATTCTATACAGGTAGTCCTCGGGTTACGACGGTCTCGAGTTACGACGTTTCGTAGTTACGACTAGGGGTGCGAATCTCTCAGTGTCTGGAGAATCGATTCGATTCCGATTTTTGGTGTCCCGATTCGATTCAAAATCGA
>JAVCKU010000065.1:12781705-12791894 GCA_032273985.1 Hypsolebias coamazonicus
ACTGTGTTAGGATAGGCTAAATACTTGGTAATACAGTACTGTACATGTATATATGGTGCAGTTTGTACGTATGTTCCCACTTATGTCAAATTTGGTTTACGCCGCCGCCGTGAGAACGGAACTGCGTCGTAACCCGAGGACTACCTGTACACTAAACTAAGAATATGCTAAACACTAATAGTGCAAAACAATATGCCGAACAACAGCAGCACGAACATGAGTCTGGGTGAGTATGAATGAATACATCAAAATCCAAATAATGAATTAGCTTGTGTGTGTTTATAAAAAAAATCATAGTTCAGTCCTAAAGCATTTGAGACACTCAGAGTTGCTAACACATATTAATGAGCTTTATTTTGGTCAGAATACAAAAATACAAAATGGAAATGTGTTTTTCCAACTGTCAGTCATGTTAACCACAGGGTTAATATAATTTAGTCCAACGAGCCATAAGCTTGTGCTCTTTCTCTCTTAAAACACATCGTATAAAACTGATAACAAGCCCAGAAGGTGAGTAAACTGTTGCGTGTTCAAGAAACAACAACCATCTGCGATGCGGCTTCCTCTCCACCTCCCCCAGTTCGCAGACGTCTTGCAGCACAACTGTTTTCCTGCTGCACGTGTGGAAATGAGGGTGATCGATTGAGCTGCAGCCGAGCGCGGGGAGAGGTTTGTTGGTGTGCGGCTGAGCCCCGAGCGAGTTGCTGACAGGTCATCAGGTCACACACCCACCCACTCCTCATTTCCCAGACTGCACTGCTGACATGGCAGAGCTGGACCCAGTGGTGTGTGAGGCTTTGTAAGGTGAGGTTTGGGGTTAAGCTGTGCCCTCGTTATCTCCAGCCTAATGGCTTTATTTATGCCGTCATTACATTTTATAGAAAGAAACACACTAAGGACACAACGCGTTATTTTTGTTACGAGGTAGACAATGAGAAATCTAACGTGGCACTGTACATTTGTGGATATCTGTTATAAAATGGTTAGCATGTTTTCTTTAAATGTTTAATTTGTGGATCTAAATGTTCTGTTTAAAGAACAACTCGATCTTTTCTAATCACTTTCTTACTCAGATCTTTACAGCTTCAGCTTTTGGTCTTTGTAAATTTTATATTTTGAAAATAAAGTTAATTCAAAAATAGTTTGTTAAAAGCTTTAACAGCAAAGTTATTTCATTTTTTTATATGTTCAGTGACTCAGCATTAATTTTCACCTTTATTAGGTTGGTTTTAACTATTAGCTACTAATCGTTGTAGCATTTAGCTAACATTTTGGCAGTTTTTGTTACAGTTTTACCAACTTTGGCTTCTATCTACTTTAGCTAATTTAAGGTTCTAGCTACTTATCTGCTGGTTTTAGTGTTTACTTATCATTATGCTACAAAGTAATTTAAGATTTTATTCCGATTGTTTTACTTTGACAACTCAGTTTCATCTTTTTCAATAAATTTCAGGAATCACTCTGCCTTCAGAGCATTTTGCAGACTTTTTTATTTTCTTGCCAGCTTTACTAGAAATTCCACTACATTTTACACCTGTGTCATTTTATCCAAGTGTTTAAAACATTTTTTAAATAATAGGATTGCACCGATTGCAGTTTTCTGGCCGATTACCAATAACTAAAAAGTCTGAACTGCCGATTCCGATTTTGTCCAATACCAATTTTTCTTTATAAGCGACACTATAAGTTGGTATAAGGTCACAATGTAAATTTTCCAATCTTATTTTATTATAAAACATACCTTTGAATAATATCCTAGAAACAATACAAACTTGTTTTAACTGGCCATGAGGTAGTGCTCTGAAATATAAATGAAGTTTAGACAATTGTTGTGAAAACAACACAAAAATCTGGAAAATCGGTTTCTCGTGTATCGGCTGACCTCCCAAAATTAAAGAAATCGGGGCCGGTGCACCCCTTGTAAGAATATAAGTGCTGCCTTTTTAGATGTTCTGATGCAGAAATCAAAATAATGCTAGATATAGACATTCATCAGTACCAAGTGCCTGTATTATGAAACAGATTCTGCTTGTAAAAAGTACAGAAAAAAAAAGTTTTTTTCTACTTATGTTGTTTTCATATTACTTAATAACTTGATTATATCTGTTTAATATCTTTTCTGTCTTGAGATTGGAGGTTATTCAGAAAACACCTGGAGCTACAGCCCTGGTTATATGCAGTATACCTAATAAGACAGACAAGATCTTTAGATAAAACTACAAACAAAAGGCAGTTGTTTGGAACATTATCTCTGGTGTTAAAAATATAAAGCATCTCAGGAGAGTAGCACAAAAGAGATGGCAACTGGATTGAGTCCTGAAGAGCAAACAAACAAACAAAAAAATATTTTTAGTATAGTTAATCAGATTTTTTCTTATTATTTCAGGGGTCTGCAAAACAATGAATGATTGAAGATGTGGCCTTTACAGACTCCCGGAGAAACACACCTGAAACTTCTCTTTAAAGTCTCAAAAGTTCTGGAAACCATGGGCGCTCTCACTGTCTCCAACAGCTGTGTGGTAAGAAACTGTTATGCATTTGTCTTGAAGCAGATTTAAACCTGTTAAATTGTATTGTTAACCTATCGATAAGTGATTTGTTCTAAATAGGTTCATCCTTTCTGACTCCAGACACGAGTGTGGGACATTTGTGTTGTGCATTCTGAGCAGTAAATGTGTAATTATAGTTGTCATGTCATCTACAACGAGATGATTGGTTGAAATGAAAGCCAGCTGTTTCGTCGTCTGTTTTGGATCTGCAGAAGAGGAGTTAATCTGGGAAGTGACGGTGTCCTGCAGAGGCAGAGCTATGGGCTGCGGGGGGAGCAGGACTGATGCTCTGGAGCCTCGCTACCTGGAGAGCTGGACCAAAGAGACGGAGTCCACGTGGCTGACGAGCACCGACACCGACATCCCCCTGTCCTCCATCCAGCACATCCCCTCTGACAACTCTGAGGCCGGCTTCGCTTCTGAGAAAACAATCAGCCCTGGTAAGATGACTGGTTGAATGTAGTGAGTGGCTAGTTGTTCTTTCTCCATAGAAAAACAAGGATTAACCATTGTTTTATTGCTGCCAGTGGTTTAACACAGCTGGTTTGAACTGAAAGCACTGTGAGAAAAGAAAAGACTGAATGAAAGATGAAAATGTACCACATCCAAGGCCGGAGTGTCTCATACATGACACATAAGGAAAATCTCTGACACTACATAATCTCCATGCTTTTATTTTGTTAAGTCTTTTTTTTGTTCTGAAGTGTGCTTGTATTTACTATGAAGCCACACTTCTTCAGATGAATCGGTTAAAGGGGAAATTGGGCTGCTTCAAAAGCTACGACGCTAAGAAAGGACTTGGCTGTCATGGCAACTGAAGCTGAATGAAGAGGAGCCTTGATGTAACCGTGAAGACGAACTGAGATCAGCTTCACAACAAAAACGTGAAACAGACTCACAGTTTAGCAAATGAATGGGCAGCGGTCCAACAGACGCTACAGAGGCTCCACATTCAAGTGGCAATTAGTAATAAAGTTAGACGTTAATAACAAAAAAGGCTTTTTCTGTTCTTTTACATACATTTGATCATTCATAAAAGCTGTTTTGTTATAATAGTGTGAATGATGAATCAGCAGGACTTTTGAATTTTGTAATGTGCATTTATTTCTGTTTTTTTATTATTATTTAAACAAAAAAACATTTTGAAGTCTACTTTAGCATGCTAGCTTCAGTTTTAACTTTTAGCTACTGTTCTACGAACCTTACCCTTTGGCTACTCTAGTGCTAATTTTAGCATTTAGCTACTATTCTACTGACCTTACCCTTTGGCTACTCTAGTGCTAATTTTAGCTTTTAGCTACAGTTTTGCTAATTGTCCCGCTTGGCACCTGCTTTGAAAATGTATTATTTTAGCTATTCGCTAATCCTAGCTTTTGGATAATGTTTTGATGATTTTAGTTTTTAGCTACTGGTTTGCTAAGTGTAGCTACTGTTTTTCTGTTTATTTATTTAGCGTTTGTTCTGATCCTTTTGAACAATTCATGACCAACAAATTTCATGAAGTCACTCAGCATTTACTCTGCACATTCACAGATAATCACATTTCAGCACATTAACAGAACATTTTGAATGATTTCAGAGTTTCCATGTAGCTGTTTTAACTTTAAGTAGCACGAGAAGGGAATCATCTCAACTGCTGAAGGTTCTTCAACCAAATGTTTCATGTTTTAACTCTGTAAAAACCTTCCACGTGCTACTGGTGGGCGAACATTAATCAGACATACTGGACATGATGCATCAGGGCTGTCGAACTGGTCAGCAAGTTTTTGTTGGTTCCTCACTCCAACACACCTGATTCAAACGGTTTAATGACCTCGGTATCTTCTTGAGTTCTGCAAAAGCCCGTTAATGACCCATTCGTTAAAAACAGGGTTGTTGAACTGAAACGTTCAGCATATCGGCCCCAGAGGACCAGAGACTGTCACCCCTAAAAACAGCAGGTGTGCTGCTTAAAAGAATGGTCCAGATTTTCTGGTGGAGTTCAGTGGGAAAGCTATGAGCTGTAATATCTAACCTGTTGCAGATAGCTCTTTGATCTGACTCAGTTAGAACCAGACTGATGAGCTAATGGCTTGTCCACACAAGGTTAAGTCCAAAGGGGATTGCTGTGGTCTTAAAACAAGTCCAGTGTGAAGAAAGCTCAAACCCTTCCTGTGCAGCCTGTTTCACTTCTGGCTGGAATATTGTAAAATTAGTACTGGAGTGTCAGAGGAATGTAGAACTGAGGGCAGAGGAAAGATGTTTGCCTAAAACAGCTATATATATTTGGGAGTGATTTTATATTGGCAGCAATGCACCGTAAGCTTGACTTCACTGAAATGAGCTGTTCAAGGTTGATCAAACATCTACAACAGGTAAGACCATAATTGTTCATATTTCCCCCCCAAATAACTCCACTTCAATACAATCTGGACTACCTCTTTTTAAAAACGAGATGTGGTTGAAGAACCAAATGTTTGAACACTTGTGTAGAGCCTCTCAAATTAAAGCCGATGCTTTTTTTTAGAGGTCAAGTCAGCGGAAAAGTTTCAGACTGGATTTGTTTCAGTGGAAATATCTTGAAATGCCTCTTCTCTTTACATGGTAAAAGAAATAAGAGAACAAAGTCAGTGTTTGTTTGTACTACTGAGTATTATGTGTTTTACAACCATCATATCCATGTCTACCAAGTCTTTAGATCTTTTGTCCGCACATTTTTTAACTACCATCATTATTTCTTTTTTGTCAGTTGCATTTAGAAACATACTATTTTCACAACCTTTAATTAAGTAGCTCACATTTTTATCAACTTTTGGAAATGTAGTTACAAGGTTTGATCCCACATTCACAAAATTATGGAAACCATTTACGATTTCATTTTCATCATGCATTTCCTCATTATTATTTACAAAATACTGTGAAAGACCCGTTTTTTTCCTTATGTTTTTTCAGAAAGCTGTTCATTACTCGCCATATTGCTTTCATATCACCATTACGTTTCGTATCTCTGTGAAATAAAGCAGTCATTATTGTCTGGTCAAAACGATGCTCAGATGCACTGGACACATTCTGCATTGGAGATCTGTTCACGTGTTTAACAGTTTCAGTGAAGAAGTCTAAAAGTTTTTCTCTTCGTTAAAGTTCCAGATTTCTTCGAAGATGGCCTCCCTCCTCCCGCTCAGGCGTACCTCAAGGTTTGCTCTGCCGTGTCCGAAGCCAGTCTGAGTGACGTGAACCCCAGCAGCCCGCCGTCCATCCTGTCCTCTCCGCAGCAGGACGTGTCGCCGGCGTCAGGCACCACGGTGCAGCGAACAAGTGTTCTGCACACCGAAGAAATAGTAGGTCTTCCTCATTAAACACCTCTTTGCTCTCGTTTTCAAGCGTCATCCTAAACGACTTCTACCGCGTGTCATTGCTCCCTAACTCGCCTTTATCTGTTAACAGACAAAATGGCAGGACAACAGGATGTCCACCAAGCAGGTGACCATTACTGTAACACAGAGCATCCATCAGGTGGACAAAAACGGCAAAGTTAAGAAGTCCCTCACCACCTACGAGGTTATGAAACCCGTGGAGACTTTAAAACAGGCGGCCACGCAAAACACCTGAGACCGGACGGAGTCCAGTGAGAAACCAAAAGTGCTTTGCTGGAGAAATCTGTGTTGTGCTGGTTGACGGACACACAGGAACATGTTTAGACTGTAAACAAAGATCACGTGAGCCTGGTCGGTTTCATGTATTTTATTGTACTTTAGCATCGTATAAAGATTAATATTTAAAAGTATTTTGTGTTAAAATAAAAATAAAATCTTTGCAGCAGACAGGGTGTTTCAAAATAAAAGCTATTTTAAGATGCTTCTGAGCACAGGTACACGTGTAAAGTTGTGAATATTCAACTTGTTCGTCTCACTGTTTGGCACCGAGGCACGACTCGTGTTGTCTGAACAACACAAGAAGCTGGAACTGATGATTGCAAGCTTTACAGCCAAACCTGAGCGTGAGATGAGTGATTATTATTATTTTTTTTAAATAAATGAAACTATTTAAGGTTTCTGTTGTGAATTATTCCATGCAAAATGCTCAAGTAAGCTCTGCTTCCATGACACACACGCTGTTCAAGCGTGAAACAACAGGCAGACTCGTTTCTGAAATCTGAACAAAGTCTTGGACCTCATCTTGACCTTGAGCTGTAGAACAGAGGTCAGCTGTTCTGGGGGTCAGCTTGGTGATAAAAGTGTGTGGATGTGTTTTTGGGGGTCGTAGCAGATCTGTCTTGATCGGAACAACGGCTCCTCCTTCTCCAGCCACTCCTCCACATTGAAATCCGGGAAGAAGAAACTGATTTCTTTTCGAGCCGACTCTGAAGAATCTGAAGAACACAATTTCAGATCAACTCGAACGTAAACTGATAATCTGCAATATGCCAGCTGAACAAAATTGCTGATGGGAGAAGTACAAAAAAGCCAAAAGTCTTTGGACCCCCACTTTCTCACTTTACATCAAATGCTGCTTTTTTAAGGTCCACTGACGTCAGTAATTATACTGCAGCCACTGCGTTTCAAGATTAAAGCCATGCGATAGCCATCTTGAATTTGGTTCTCCCCCCTCAAAAAAATCAGTTATAGAAGAACAACCAATTCATATTTTCTGAGCGTTTTACTAAAATCCATACTCTGGTTCATGAGTTTTTGCTAAAATACCTAAACAATTAAATGCCAAAGTTTTAAACAAAGAATTCATGCTACCTGTTAGCTCTAATTTCAGCTCACTATCTCAAAAATCTGTTGAGGGGCAGAAAATTCAAATTTCTGGGCGTGATGGTGACAGAGAACCTCACCTGGGGGGTACTAACATCGCCTCAGCCACTGGAAAGGCCCAGCAGCGTCTTTTCTTTCTGAGTAATCTGAAATGGGCCAAAAGTCCTCAGCAGCTTATGATCAACTTCTATAACTGTGCTGTTGGAAGTGTACTAACCTGTGGATTCCTAGTGTGGTTCTCCAGCTGCACTGAGGTAGTGGTTGGACGACTACATAGTTTTTAAAGTCGACATTAGCATAATAGCTGAATCGACTAGTTGATGATGTCATAGCTCAAGACGCAAAAAAAAGTCATTTATTATTGTAAAAAAAAGAACAGCAAAACATAGGGAGCGTATATTTATGCTCTTACCATTTATTATACTATACCATACCATACCAATTTATTTATAGAGTACTTTAAACAGCAACAAGGCCAACTAAGCAAATAAGTCTCAGGAAAACCAAAACGATTATTAAACTGCAGACGTTAGTTTAATTTTATTTAATACGCTAAATAAAATAAGCCACCGCAGCTGTGATTTATTTTATTTAGTGGATTAAATAAAATGAAACTAAAAACAGGAGGCAGGCAGTGGTGGGATCCCACCGTGGTTTAAATAAAACGAAAATAAAAAACATCTTTAGGGAAATACTTTAATTCCACACCATTGATTAATTTCTACTTGTTTGGGAAGACATTGCCTGCTCCTCGCCTTCCATCTGCTTGGAAAAAAAAAATCAGTTTTGTAGCCAGCAGCCGGCGCTGATCATGTAATACGGTCACTGACTGCGACTAGTCGACGTGAAATGTAAAAACTTGCGAAATGTCCTAGAAGCGACTAGTCGACTAGTCTATTCAAACCCTTGGTGGACCAGCAGACTCTCCAGCGAGTGGTTAAAACAGCTGGGAAGAGCATCAGGATCGCCCTCCCAGAGATCAGAACCATCTATACAACCTGCTGTCTGAGACGAGTCAACAACATCCTGCAGGACAGGTACCATCCTGCACATGGCCTATTCCATCTGTTCCTCTCAGGCAGAAGATAGGTCTATAGGTGCCAGAACCACCAGATGAGCTCACAGTCTGTTAGACTGTTAAACAAACAGCATCTCTCTGTGACCTCACCCACTATCCTCATCTCAAATCTCATCATGACAATGTGAAATGGATGCTGCATTGCTGCAGCAACCAACTATTACCCCGTCAACATCTGGATGTTTACAGTTCTCCTTTCTTCTATCCTGCCCTTAGATGCTGTCTTATTATCTGTGTTTACACTGATCTTCAGAACCTTGCAAAGTTCTTTTGCACCACTATGTGCTAATTTAGTACTGTGTTGGTGTTTGATACTCCATTATAATTTTGTTGCTATCCATAACTGTTGTTATTATTGCAATGACAAAAAAGTATAAAGTAAGTAAGAGTGTCTGACTTGTAGCTATTTTTGTGGTTACTGAGGTCAAGTATACTCCAAGCACTGACAGATCGTGAGAGAACTTTGTTTAAAACTTTGGTTTGTAAAGCGGAGGGCAATATGTTATTTAACACTACAAATGTAAAATGGAAGATCTCCCTTCTTTGAAATAATAATGCCCCAATTTTTTTAATGTCTGGATTTATTGTTACCTGAGCCGTGAGTTGTGTTCCTTGTGTCTGTGAGCCCAAACTGAGCCCTGAGGGAAGCGGGGTCCGTGTATCGGGCCTGAAACACTTTAGTTGGTCCCATCTGTTCCCTCCAGTGACGTATCGCATCCTCTCTGGCTAAAATGAACGCTCGCATAGGACCGCTGGGAAAAAAATATCACAGAAAAGCACGGAATGGGTTCTTGATTTTAAAAAAGGAATTTAAAAAAATTAATTTTTCTTACAAATCTAATCTATTCACGACAAGTTTTCCTGAACAGATTTCCATCAGAAATAAAACCTCTACAGATGCAGCTATCATTTTTATCTGAACTGAGGATGTTTAGCATGTTCCCAATAACAGTTTCCAGACACATGGAAAACGGATGGTTGCCGTGGCAACTTCTCTCCTGAAGGAGTGAGCCACGTTATTTTTTTAGGCAATCTACTAGGATGTTGAAACATGGCAGGCTCTGATAAATTTCAAGTTCCAAAAAAGTTATTTAATCCATAAAAAGCTCCAGTGTGTTCTACAAATGAGAACATTTCTCTTAGATTTATTTCAATACATCCTGCGGACTCAAAAGAACAATAACACAGCATATATAAGACTATTTTTGTCCTGGTTGTTTAAATGCAATCATATGTTTTCTTTCTTTTTGAGAACTTTATATTATTGTAGGAAGTCTCTGATATTTAATTATCTGCGACTTGAGAGGTTTACCTTGACATGAATTCAACAAGTCTTTGATAGAAGAATCGCCCTGCGGATAAAATAAATAAATAAATAAATGGATGTATGGACATTTAACTATTTCAAACACAAATTAAAGTGAAAATATCAAATACCTTTTCTTTTATTTAGAAACTTCCTGAATATTCGTTATTATTTTTTCATCCAGAGCTTATTTTGTACTTTTACAAAAAGTAAACAGATTATAATCGTTGTAACTAAACTGTTCATACATGCTGTGCATTAGTACAGTATGTGTGTTATAGTTGCTGAAATAAGCTGCTGTCTGTATTTCTTTACCTCATGAAGAACTACAGCACAGTTTGATACATTTAGTCTGATTTGAACATGAATATTTGGGTTCAAACCTGAATGTTCAGCATAAAACCTCTCCGAGTCGCCTCTCCTCCACACCAGGTCTTTGCATCTGACTATCACAAAGTTGTGGTCCAGAATTGCTTGTTGAATAGCCTGAAAAAAATAAAGAAACCATTTGTCATGTTTT
>JAVCKU010000065.1:12852103-12863118 GCA_032273985.1 Hypsolebias coamazonicus
GGGGCGAAGACAAGCAGTCTGACATTACATGACATGAGATCCACATGTTTATTTTCTTGTTTTAAGGCATTCATGAGACACTGCATAAAGACAATTGGCCACTTGCTGTAAAGGTTTAGGATTGATGCTCCATCGTGACACAGCAAGTTGACAACCTGCAGAACGTCTCCCTTGCATATCATCATAGATCACAAAGGCTAATTTTAAATCACAGTTTTTAAATTTTCCGATCATGGCAGCTAAACAACACAGCACCTCTGTAAGTGCATTACAGCCACGTATGAGATACTAGTACTTGTTCACATGCTTACTAACAATTTAATCTCTTTTCAAGTTAAAACCAAGTTAATTTCACAGTAAAATGTTAACTGGAATCAACAGTCTTCCTTTAAAAGGTGTTAAAAATGACAAAATATAAAACTTAAAAAAAAAAACACTGATATGCTAAAAGTACAAGTCTGTATGGGGAAATTCGAGATATGTTTAAGCACAGTCATGAGAAAAACATCCATATACAGTATGTTTCTTCCTATTTTTTTAACTCCAAATCTGTCACATTGTGCTTCTTTATTAGAACCGTTGGGATGATTTTCACCCTTTCCACTTCTCCATGTAAATTCATCGTATCAGATGGTTATTTTTGCCCTCTTTTAAAATGTCAACAGGCAGGCATCTAAATAAACGACACAAACTAAAACACATATGACCACATTCACCCTTACAGAAAAATAATGTGACATGCCGCACTCAGCTTTTGCAACACAGCTCACAGGAGAGACTAAACAGTTTTGCTGATTGACAAAATGTTTGTCATTGTTAGAACTTGTTGAATACAAAGGTTTAACCAACAACAGAGAAACAGGATCGAATAAGAGCGTCATTGCTTCTTTAAGTAACTGACTGCGTCAGTCAGATGCCAGCGTGAACTGGAGCAGAATGCACAAGAGCAAGTTTTGGCGATGCTTCTAGACATGAGCAAGAAAGAAACGATGAAATAACGAACATTGAGGAAACTTAGGAGAACGAGGTTAGTGACTACATCAGGATGAAGACATCCTTGGCACAACGCTGAGGCGGAGCTGCTCAGTAATGTTCAGCTTTGCAAAGAGAATAAATATACGAAAGCAGTTCACTGTAGACTGAGCAGCAGGCTAATGTATGTGATAACAAAACCAGTTGGCACTCAGTTAATTGTTCAGCGTTGATTCTGCATGAGCAGAAGAATCACCTTCCAGTGGTCCTAAATGGTTTAAGCGTTGAACCCAGCCTGATAAGCTTTTGCATGCAGTCTTGGTATTTAAAGAATTCCAACTTATTTCCATTTTTGTCCATGTTTTTAAAGTTACAAATTAACACACTGAAGTCTTCAGTTAAAAAAAAAAAAAAAAGTTATTCATTTATCGTAGTTTAAATTACTTCTATAATCAAGTCTAAAACTATTACAGTACAGTACTATCAAATAGCACTTAGTATTACAAACATTCATGGGAAGGCATACCAGCAACGGCTAACAAAGCACAATATGGCCTTCTGAAGAACTTTGCTTAAAGCTGCACTGTGTAGTTCAAGAAGTGTGCTGAATGTGCACGTATTTCAAACATAACCAGATGTTCAAGTAAACAAATGACGTGGAGTTGTAATCAAGAGTTAGTATCTTACTGCAGAAGACAGCTGGTCAGACTGAGGCCTATTCCAGAGTCGATATTTGTTCAGGTTTAAATCTTTACGTTGTGATTTGCACTGTAAACCAGGCTGACTGGATCACGGTCCACTGTTGTCCATGTATTTATTTGGTGCTAAAGGCGTTAAAAGTTATTTAAATACATGTTCTTTTGAATTGCTATAAAATAATGTACATTGACTTATTTAAGATGACTGACATCCACTGGGGAATAGGAGTAGCTGTTAGCTCCTCCATGAAAACTTATTGGTGATTCTCCAGCTGATATCGTTCAAACTTTAATCTACTGCAGGTAAAATACTCGCTACTTATAAACAACTCCATAAAACCCCACTTCAAAAAAATCTAACCGTTTTATTTTTTTAAAAAGAAAGAAAGGAGAAATGGACTAAAATAATGAACTATTTGATTGTTGGTTAAAAAAAAAAATTCTGAGCACAACTTTAATAAACGTAAATACAACAATTCCTTTAAAAACTGTATTAAAAACATTGACGTGTACACACTGCATCTCTAACAGCTCAGGCAAGCGTTCCCTAAAATACAAATACTTGGTAGTACTTCTCTTTTTCAGAGTGAAACGTGCATGTCTTGTGATTTAAGCAGGCTGGCATGGTGCCGTTTAAACAACGAGACGATAAGAAGCTTTTACAGAACTCAACAGGAAACAGAGGACGAACTATGACCCTCTTGTTAGTTTACCCAAAAAGGCAACAAAATGTAAACAAACAAAAAACAAACAATTGGTCTAAACTTTGACTACATACGAACAATTAGCAGCCTTAGAACATCTCTGACAGAACACTGAAAGACACAAATGAAAACCAGACAACAGCTCAGTGAGAACAAACAAAAAAGTTGCTGGTAGCTTAAAGTTTGAGTTATAATTTACGCAATCTCGAGTTTGTAGTTTCAATGTATTGCCTGACCCCCCTCCCTTGGCAAATACTGTACACCAACTCCTGCTTCCTTTCTGTGACTCTGAATGCTGCTGCCCATCCTTTTCCTCACGTCCTCCTCTGCGTCATTTCCAATCATTGGAACTTTGACCCAGCCGTCTGTGGCCACGCCGTGTTTCTTCTGGTGTCTCTTGTAGTTGTCCCAGTGTCCAGTGGTGTAGCCACACTCCTGACATTTGTACGGCTTTTCCCCGGTGTGTCGAAGCATGTGTCGCTTAAGGTTCATGCTCTGGTTGCAGCTGTAGTTGCACACCGCGCACTGGAAGGGCTTGGCGCCCGAGTGCACGCGCTGATGCCGCTTGAGGTTGGCCAAGTTCCCGCACGCGTAATCGCACAAATGGCACTTGTAAGGTTTCTCTCCTGTGTGCACCCTGTGGTGGCGCTTGAGGTTGTCAAAGTGGGCGGAGGCGTAGTCGCACTGCGGGCACTTGTACGGTTTCTCGCCGCTGTGAGTTTTCATGTGGCGCGCCAGGTGGTTGGGGTAGTGCGTGAGGAAAGGGCAGGCAGCACAAGTGTACACCTTGTCACTGCGCTCACCGGGGCTGTTCGGAGACGAAGAGGAGTCTTTAGTCAGCATTTCAAGCGTGCACTTGGCGCATATCTGGGTTGAGGAGCCGTCCTCATCTTCCAGTACGATGCCACACAACCGGCAAGTATAGGGAAACAGTGAAGGTGGGAGAGTGGCACCTTCTGCTCCACTGCCTCTGGTGGTCCTGCTGCTGCTGCCTGTCATCTCCAGCAGCGGTGAAGGTTGGTGGCCAGAAGCTGGGTTGGAGGCAGGTATAGGTGGTGGCGATGCTCCCTTTAAGCCATCAAAAACTGATAAGTAGTCACTGTTGTGGGCTCCCAAACTGAGGTTAGATGTCGGCCTTGCAACCTCAGATACTTCATGAGATCAGAGTGACAAAAAAAAGAGGCATATCACTGATCAGCACTATTTTACAGGTAATAAGTGTTTAAAACACAGAAAACAATAAAAAGCTTTACCTGAAGCACTAGACACTTGTTCGTTAGGGCTTTGCTCCCTCACAGGCCTCTTCAAGCTGTTCTGGACGCAGGCAGTTCGCGGCAGAACCTCCTGTCCTGACAAAGCAGAGGTCACGTGCATGCGTTGGTGCCTCTTGAGGTTGCCAAGGGAACTGCAGGCGAAAGCGCACCTGTCACATTTGTAGGGTTTTTCCCCGGTGTGAATGCGAAGGTGTCTCTGCAGGTTCACCAGCTGGGCTGAAGCGTAAGTGCATATGGGACAGTTGAAGGGCTTCTCCCCATTGTGAGTCTTCATGTGACGCTTCACGTGGTTGGCATAACGCGAGGAGAAGCCACAGATGTGACACGAGTGCTGCTTGGACAATTTGTCCTCGGTAGACAGTTCGTCCTTGTCCCCCGATTCACTATCCACCCCGTCACAGTCGGACTGGGAATCTGTGTGACTCTGTGAACTGGAGTGAATTCCACTACTGCTTTCAAAAGGTGAACAGAAGTCTGTGCTTTTAGCTTCCCTGGAGGCTTTGCAGCACCTAAGGCAGTACGGGCCAACCAGGTCTATGCCAGGTCCAAGGGGTTCATCACGGAGCTGTCCACAGCCCCTGCAGGACAGGTAAGGAGGAAAGCTTGGCTCAGACGGGGTTGTTCTGCCCTCGTTTCTCCTGCCGTCAGCTGTGCTGCGCGCGTTGTCCGTTTTACTTTCCATACTGAGCTGGCTGTAGGCAGAACTCTCCTCATCACCCAGAGGAGACACAGAGAAACCGATTTCAGCAGCTACTTCTGTGAAGACAAACAAAAACATTTATTGAGCAGAACGTTGTCAGAATGATGACTCATGACAGAGATGATGATCAGTGGCAAAAAAAAAAAAAAGAGCACAATACATTTATTAATGAAAACAAAATCACTGCTATGATGCAATGTCCACCTTTAATGTGTAGAAACCCAAGTAATGCACAAAGCTTTGTCTGTCCATCCCAGTGGGACGTGGTTGGGAAACGGTTATAGGGAGGTGAACAGGAAACAACCTAACCAGACGCCTGAAACACATCAGCTGACTCCTTTCGACGGGGAGGAGCAGCAGCTCCACACTGAGCTTCCCCTAAAAACAAAGCTCTTCAACAGATCTCTGAGGCCCGGACTCAACAGAATTTTCATTTCTACTATTTGAGTCTCACTGTTTTGGTCATGGTCCATATCTCATGATTATAGATGAGGATTGGAACCTTCTTCACCACAACAGACTGGAGCAATATGCTCAATATTGCAGATGAGGCCTCAATCCGGTGTTCTATTGCCTGTTCCATCATGCCATCACTCGCAAACAAGACTTCTAGAAAGTCCTCTAAGGAACAAAGACTCATTCCTTACCTGTAAAGTCATCTTATTAAAGCCTTATTATCAATAATATCAATAATATAAACACATTAAAATTAATAAACCAACCAATAAACTGTGCAGCAGCCAGCTTTGTTATTGGATGAGAAGGATGGGTTCAAAACCTGAAAGTAGGCACTTAATGCACTTTAACAACTTTCCCATCAGCTTTATTGTGTACATGTGATGTGAAATGATGTGCGTACATTTAACTTAACATGACAAAGTTAACATTCTTGTAATTCCACTGATGGGGGTACAGTAATCAACAGCCAAAAAAAAAAATTACAAGGTTTTTGGCAAATGACCTAAAAATCTCTTTGTAATCTAATAACAGTTGTACAGTAATCCAAACAGTTTTTTTTTAATTATTATTATTATTAAAGATCCTGACGTCCACAGTAAATTTATCCTAATAGAGTAATTTCTTCAGTATAATCCCAAATTGTGGTGCAACATGGAACATCTGGGCATATTTTTAGGAGTATTATCTAAAATGATGCTCAAAGGCATTAGTATTTTTACTGACACTGTTAAAAGCCTGTAAGTCTTCTATGCAGTGGCCATTAAACAAATAGCCAAAAGTCAACAAGAGTTTATGTTGCAGGGGAAATAAAAAAAGATATGCTTCTTTTTTACTGTGTGAATATTGTGTACCTTCTGTAAATTATCTTGAAGACTGATGCATAACAAAATAACTTTGTTTATGCTGTGTGTGCTAAACACAACTGGAGTTTCAGAAGTTCAAATTTGAACACAAAAAAAAAACAGCAAAACTGTCTGATGAACGTAGAAAACCACACGCTGGTACAGGACATTCCAAACAAACATCCCACTGACTGGGTGCTAACTGCAGGGCAGACAGCCCAACTCCACATTAACACATACGATTTCATTGAAAGCATAACAAAAGATACTCACGATGAAATTAACAAGGTCAAGGGTTAAAGAAAAAACAAAAATAGGTGTGTTCTTTTCTCCAGAAAGTAGAGAGCTTCAAGACTCCAAAACACGGAGCGGACGGGGACAAAAGAGACCCAACTCCTTTTCCAGATGCTGAAGCACAAAGTGAGGAACGCAAGAGCTGAAATGCCCTTTTATCCTGGCCCCTGGAAACCCCTCATGATGATTACATAGCCTAATGATAATGATGATGACTATAATGGTGAGGCTGCTGGTTCTGATGATGATGATAATGATGATGATGATGAGGGCAGAAGATGATGGTAGCAATGATGATGATGATGATGGAGGAACCGATAATGGCAGTGCAATAGTGGGAGCAGAGGTAGCAGATGATGATGATGATGATGATGATGATGATGATGAAATGCCCTCCTATAATGGTGTCCTTGATGGTAATGGTCTTATTTTATGACCCTAATATAATATTGGTGTCTCTGTTCCTTCTTCTACTTTGTCATTTCTCTGATCAGTCAGTCTGACAGAAACCTCAAATATGAGCAGGATGTTGGGGTTTCTTTTATCTTTGGTGTTTGTTTTGTAATTGCCGCATATAAAAATCTACCCCTCATCACTTAAACTAAGGAAACTGAATGACTATGACTGAATTAAATAAAAACAAAAAAAAAACAAAACTGGTTAGACCATGTGGTAAAAACTGTGCAGAACATAACATTAAAATGAACGATAATAACCAAGTTAAGATAAGACAAGAGGGAGTTCTAGTAACTTCTAAAGTTCTGGTGACTTATTTTATATAAAAGTCTGAAAACACTAAAATATGTCAGAACAGAGGATGGGCTGGGATTTATTACTTAGAGCCAAAGTGACTGTTGTTTTGAAAGGCTGCCTTCTGTTGCGGACAGTTACCCTACTAACACCATGAGGTAGCAGTAATGCATTAAGTTGTTTCCAAACCAGCCTGATGTTTATTTCAGACAGGCGGGCTAAATCTGGATATGATCCCACATCTGTTTCAGCCACTGTAGTTTAATTAGGAAAGGACTGCAAAATGGAAACTACAGACATAGAAGGAGCTCCACCTTTACTGCCAGAATACAAAGTATGTGCCCACTCCAAACTAATGGATGTAACTTGTAAAACAAAGGAATGCAAATATTCCCAGCATTTAGAATTAGCAACAACATACATGAGAATCCAAGAAACCTCTATTCTGTCAGTGGGGATGTTTACCAGCCACACGAGCTGTTTTTTTTTTTTTTGGAACAAAACACTAAATGGATGTTAAATCCTAAATCTTTAAACAGCTGCTAACATTACTCCTGGTTAAAATGGACACAATGAATAATGCTCATATAAGTATTCTCTTACATTGTTGAGTTTGTTTTCAGAATGGTATTATGAGAACTTGTTTTAGCTCGGCACTTATTTTTGTCATCATATACAAGTTGTTGTGCTAACTTGCTGTAAGCTTAATGAATTAATTAACTCTAAATGAGCAAAGAGAGAGAAAAGAAAACTAAAATGCATGAATAGCTGTCACTTGGTCTTTTACTGTGTGTGCAGGAGGTATGAGTGGGATGTTATTTAGATTAATTAATGCTTTACTGACAAATTCAAATAGTATTTCTGCTTGCCCAGACTCTTGCATAATAGACAGAGTTGCAAGAACAAATTAAATCTGCAAGCAGCATTGAGGCCCTCGCAGCTAAGCGCCGCTCTGGCCTTACTGTAGCAACCGCGGGAGCTCTAGCTTATCCGCCCGGTCGTTATCTCGAACACTCTCGTGCCTATCCCGCACCTGTTCGCCAGGGTGCACATTTGCCAAATCTTCTAAATCACCTGCGAACTCAGGAGCTCCAGCAACGCCTCCCAGGCATTTTTGTAGGTCCTGAGAAGATACACATGTTCACAGAGTGTCCAAATTATCGGGCCAAAAATGGCTGGGGGCTGAGGTTTTAAAATATCCTACAGGGCGCTGTAGAGGCCATTGGCCAATTAGCACGGATTCCTGTTCAAGGGGTGGATAACAATCAATCATACTGATTTTGATGCACCTCGTTTCAAATCTGCGGAATTTAGACCCAAACGTATGTCGACGACGTTCTGTCTTACTTCGCCACATTGCCACGCCCACATGCTCCACCCAAAACGGTCAGTGTTGGAAAGCTTGTTACACCAACATGTCTTGGGTCACCGGACACACTGTCATGCTGATTAGGTAACAGGGGTCAGATCGGGACTGTTCAACTTAAAACTTTACACGTCCTGTTCTCAGGGGGCGTGGCTTAAGTGATGTCAAAATTTGACAATAGACTATATGCCACAGGTAGTGGTGACGTACTTCCGTCAGAATTCTAGTGGGATACATCACTTCCGGCTCCTATCTACTGCAAGTCATTTTAGCGTTAGCTCCCAGTAGTAGACCATGTAAACGACTCAAAATGGAAAGCATCTGCGATCGACTGGCACTGCAAGTCAGTTCTGTTGTGTGCTGTTGTGTCCACTAACCGGTAAGTACAATAGAGTGGTTAGTTTTGCAATTTACCTGCCGATGAGGAGTTGAGGCAACAATGGATCGTGGCTATCCGCAGGGAAAATGTAGCATTGAACGGTCACACCCGCGTTTGTAGTCGGCATGTCAAACCTGAGGACATCGATGCAGTGATCGAGTGAAAAAAAGCCATCACTAACTCCGTGTTGCCTGCAAACCGGAAGTGCATCGTCCCACTGGAAACGCGGAAGTGCTAGAACGGAGGTCCGTGGCATATAGTCTATTTCAGCTTATTAGCTCCTTTCACCTTTTTCTGCTATTTCAGCTGCTATTTAGCTGTTTTGTGCTAAATTTAGCCTTTTCAGCTAATTCCATATTTTTGGAGCTTATTTCAGCTCCTTCCACTTCCTTCTGGTAATTTAAACTTCTTTTTCTGCTACTTTTCAGCAATTATTATTATTATTATTATTATTATTATTATTTTGCTAATTTCAGTTTTTTCTGATAACTGTGCTCATTTCTGCTTATGTAAAATTAATTCAGCAAATATGTGTTCTTTCTTCTGCTAACTTAGGCTTGTTCTTCCGTTTAAGCTACATTTCAGCATGTTTTTAGCTAATTTCAGATGTTTTTCAGCAAGTTCTTAAGCAATGAGCACCCACACTGCATTTTCACAGGAAGTGCAATTTCTCTAGAATACACAATTGTACAGTAGCAGCCTCCGTAACTATCCTTAAATTTAATGTTTTGATAATGTGTAATTCAAGACACTTAAATGCACATTAGGAAGAAGCATAACTCATATTATATGTTTTAAAGTGCTTTATTGTATGTTAAGGCCAGCAGGAATTTTCCCAGTTTGTCTGCTGTTCACAACTTGTGACTCTGTCCGAGTGAAATAAATCGAGGTGACTGAAATCAGAAGATCGCACATAGCTGATGTGTTCTTCGCTCTGGACATCAAATCATCAATCAGCAACCTGCCTCCTCTGCTTACACAATGTATTCTTATTTTTATTGCATTTGTTTAAACCTAATAGAACATAATTTGGTTACACATTCATCAGCAATGAACTCTAAATTGTCCCTAAGGTGTGGGTGAGGTGTGCATGCTGCTTATCCTGTTTGTCTCTACGGGACTCTGTGATGGACATGTCCAGGGTGTCCCCACCTCTCGCACAGTGACAGCTGGAGACACTCCCCACAACCTGGAAAGGAGACGTGGTTAAAGAAAATGGATGGATTAATCGTCAGTCTTAGCCATTTTTTTTCTTCTTTGTCTTAAAGTCCACTTCCATGCTTATTACCTGCATCCTCGTTTTTCTTCCTCAGCACAGCCTCCCTTCCTGTCACTTCCTGCATGTCACTAACAGAGCAGCTGACACAGAGGTTAATAGGATTGTCATTGATTGATTTCTTCTGAAATGCCCAGCAGAGGCCTAAAGTCTGCAGACTCGCATCTGCCCAATTATCTGTTGCAGAGGTTCCAATTGTCAGGCCAGTTGATGATGTTCACTGCCCCATCTGTGATGAGGACGAGGCTGTTCGCCGACCCATTGATTTATCGTTACCTATCAAGTGCTACCCACTCATCCCAGACTTACAGGCACACAGTGAGCTTGATGATGGGCAGGAAAGCGGCGCTGGTGGAACCTTTCAAGCTGACACATGAGCACAAGACCGACTGTCCTTTCATTGATTTACAATTACAGGCTTTGTGTGAAACAACTGCAGGGCCCCCGATCATTTAACTGCAGGCACACTTTCCAACTGAACAACGGGGAAATAAAGCAACAATAAGAGGCTGAGATGAAAAAGATAAGGGCTGAAAAAGTGAATGGGCTGAAGAGAAGCAGAGGTAATAATCAGGCAGGCTTTGAGAGATTCAGGTCAATTTGACCCAGAGGATAAATGTGGTATTCAGCAGAAGATGCTCAAGATAAAGATGAGACAAGAAGGATTGATTGGCCTTAAAAAAAAAATAATAAAAAAAAAAACGGCATCACTGTCTGTTCTGCTGAACAAATATGATATGAACCTGCTGTACTTTCTGACACCTCAAAGTCAACCTGTTCTTTCCAACAACCTGTTTATGCTTTTAAAAAGCACACCATAAAAACTATTTTAGTTTCTGAAATATGCAAATATTTCAGTTTAAGTGACAATGACGTGACTCCATCTGAACATTATGCATTTATCTAATTTCTACGACTGGCAACAACAACCAAAAAGAAGCTCAATATTTATAAAACTGTATGAGTTATAGTAATTGACATATAACTGTATTATATCCGTCCATTAACTTCTGCTTGGTCTGAAGTCGGGTCACGGCAGCAGCAGTTTGCGCAGGGAGGCCCAGACTTCTCTTTCCACAGCCTCTTCCAGCTCTTCTGGGAGGACTCCAAGGTGTTCTCAGACCAACCAAAACCAAGAGACATAGCCTCTCCAGCATGTCCTGGGTCTTCGAGTCGGACATGTCTGAAGCACCTCCATAAGGAGGCACCCAGGGAGCAGACGCTCGAACCACCTCAACTGGCTCCTCTCGATGTGGAGGAGCAGCGGTTCTACTCTGAGTCTCTCCTGATAACTGAACTTC
>JAVCKU010000065.1:12972027-12982311 GCA_032273985.1 Hypsolebias coamazonicus
CACAAAGAAACGATAAAGCGATAAATGAAAATGAGGTCGATAATTGTAATTTATCATGCGATTAATTGATTTATTGTTTATTGTGACAGGCCTACACCTGTGCATTGTGTAGTGCACTCCTCATGTTTGTGATCAGGGTTTAAAAGCAATTTTGTGACAGCATTAAATCAGAAAATACCATTGCAGTGTGCCAAACAAATGGAGCAGTTGAGTACGGTAATACATTTCCAAAGAGTAACACGGGAAAACTTGATGTGATTGGATAAATCAGCAGTGCTGGTGTGGGATTTATGAAAAGTTGACAATGATGACTTGCAAAACAAAAATACATGTAATAATAAGTAACTCCTGGAAATGATGCTCATCTACTGAAAGAGCTGCTTTTCTGACCAAGCTGGGGGGCTTAAGGGGGTGACAAATCCTGCTTAATGGAGCAGTAGGCTTTCTAGTCATCACTAACCATGAGTCTCACTTTACTGAGCTACATTCATGGCTTTGGGTAAAATACAACAGCTTTAATTTAAAGAAAGAGCTAGACTTACAGCAACTGTACTGTCAGTGTCTGTATTAATTTAATGGATGGTGTGCAGTTTTTATTTTTACTTTGGACAATCATTTTAGCTTATTAAGTGAAATCCGCTGACACTCAGCTAAAGACGAGCGCTTATGCTCCTCCTGCATCAGCATTTCCAATTTTCACCAGACTTTAATGTCACAAATAAAATACATTTAAGGGACCATTTAGACTTTTTAAAGTGATTTTTTTTTTTATGGGAGTGAACAATTTAGCTATTACCCACTGTATATTGTTCTTAGTTTGGAGAAAGAGCGTTTAAGTTTAACCTGATTGATGAGCTAATGGCTACTTCAAGTCCAAGTGGATCACTGAGATCTTAAAACAACTCAGATTCCAATTTTCTTTCATAAACTTTTACACTACCATCATGTTTGCATCACAAAATTGTTCCAGCAAAAATATTATGATATTTCTGCAGGAAGTTCTGTGTCCTGAATGTGTAGCGGTTGCTGGCTTTATTTGTATTTGCAACACCCACCCACCCGTTCATCTTCTAGGTCTCTCTTGTAAATGAGTCCTCGAGGCTCAATGGGATTAACCTGCCTAAATAAAGGTTGAATGAATTATTTATCCATGGTCCGGTTGCAAATGCAACAGGTCCAGGAGAGGAACCCAGAGAATCCTCTCCCCAACGACACTCTCCTGCTCCTCCTGGGAGATCCAAAGGCATTCAGATACAGGGTACAGGCCTAAATAACAATTGTGTTTCTACATAAATAACAATGTGAAAATAATTGACTCAACCATCAATAATCATACTAGCAGCAACATGAAATTGTTTTCTCATAAAGCGCTATAAAATTTTGAGGCCTGAGTTGTTACAACAACAATCTACTAAGAATTAGTTGTTAGCTCATCAATCCACTCAGAATTAAACTGTACCCCTTCACAATAAGGGCTCTTTTATAGAGCATTTATTAATGCTTTGTAAATAGGTTAATCATTAATTTGTAAAATAAATAAATAAATAAATAACTTTATAAAGCATAAACAGTTGTTTACAAAATGATTACAGAATGTTCATATTTTGAAGCAGGCTCATTATTTGGCACAATCAAGCTCCATACTTTTATTTATGTAGGTAAATAAAAAGAATAAATGGGTAAAACACGAAGCACTTGCTCTTACCACATAGCCTTTTTCAGTGCATGAACAGTATTACATTAAACTTTATAAATGTTCACAAACTCTTAAATAATCTACATTATTAAATCCTTTATAAAAATGCCCTTATTGGAAAGTGATATTAATTAACTCAATTTATCCAAATGGAGGACATTCAAAGATTTATCTGCAACAGGTAAGACATTAATTGTGCAGAACCTTTCCACAGAACACCCTTTCAAAGTGTCATCTATTTTCTTATCTTGACTGAAAACGCTTTGCTCATTGCTTAAATACTATGAACAAACTCAGAGAAGAATAGCTTAATAGTTTCCAAAGAATCTTGTTAATAACCCACAACAAAAAAGGAAAAAGCATTTTCTTCCACTTTGCTGGAAGAAACAGCTGAACCTGTTTCGTACTGGTCACGGTGTTCTTATCTTCGTCAGCTCGTGAGCTGAGCCCTGAATGTAAAGTGTTTTGAAACCTGCAGAGAGTCACCATAGCTGATGTAATGTTGCATAAATTCAAATTCAGAGACACTTGCTGCACTTGACGAGTCTGTCAATAGTACAATGGTGTCATGGGGTAAAAGAAACAGTCTGAGCATCACCATCGCTCCCCCTGCCAAGGTGAGCCTGTGAGAGGAAGCTCTCTGTTCTCTCTCTTGTCACTACTTGCCTTTAACGTGTCTCATGTTCAGTGTCAGGGTGCATTCAAAGGAGTGAGGAGTGAAAAGAGGCTTCAGCAGGAAAACAATCTGGATGGTTCTCCTCTGTCTGTAAACCAAGGATGGAGTCGTACAGCAGATTTATAAACAGCTGCTGCCGCCATCTTCTCTGGTACAACCAGAAAACAAATGGATTATTTGGACTTGTGCTGTAAAATGTATTTATACTTGTTTTGTTTGGTTTGTTTTGTTTTTTCACCCAATGTGTGAGAAATCTTTAGAAATGGACGAAAAAAAAAAATCTGGTTTTTATTTATTTTTTTAATAAGCGATGTCACCCACAGTCATGAACGGCAGGTGATTTAGTCCACTAAACAGATTTTAATGAAACGTTCAGAAAGTAACCATTAGATGAGATCTATTACTGATTAACTTTTACAGTCAACCTGATTAAAAATGGCTGCCACTGCTAATCAACCTTACCAAACACAAAAATGGCTACGGCTTGGTGATTTTTACACATATTGAACTAACGTATGGTGTGACCACAGCTGAGGTTCATCTCCAACTCACACTCTGACAACAACATTTCAGACAGCATGTGCTCCTCTAAAGAATGTTGGTTTTTAAATGCTTTTGAAGCCCTCAAATCGTGATTCCCACATACTCATAAAGTAGTGACAATTTTTTTTTTGTTTAGACCTTATGCTTCATATAAATACAAAAAACACAAAAGAAAAATGATTAATTTCTCAAAAAAAAAATAACTGTATATATAAATACTGAAAATGAGGGAGTAAAATAGGTTCTCCTATTTTCAGTTCTATTAGCTCATTTTCAGAGCATCTAAATGTGCTTTAATTCATTCTTATTACTCACACATAAGGAGAAGGTTAGCTTACTTATTTTAATCAACTTGTGTCAGGAGCCGTCGTTTCTCAGATGTGTGAGTCATTATTGTCTTGGAGCAGACGTCACATGCAGCTGAAACTGAGTCTTCTGACCAAAGTATTTTCAGTAAAAAGCTTTGTGTTACCCTAAAACAGATCTGAAGTATTTACTCTGCATTTAAAACACGGGCTGCTGTTCTCTCCTCTCACAAACCAGAACATTTACTGTTGTCAGCATCATAGTTTCAGGGTGCTATCTGTTTCGAATGTGGTGCTTTATTTTCCCAAAGTCTGAACCCGATTTGACCGCATGTTTCAGAGCAGCATACCTTGGTTGGAGCTGTTGGAAGAGAACCGGTCTGTTTTCTTCAGGGTGCGGAAGTGGACTTTCTTGCTGGCCTGGCTCTCCCCATAGAGGCCAATGGATTGGACCTGGATGATGTAGTCCGTCTCTTCCTCCAGGTCCCAAAGGACACAAGAACGACTGGTGGTGTTGACCTCCCGAATGAATCGTTGCATGTGCCCATCCTGTCTCTGGGTACAGGAAATGGACAGAGAGCAACAGAAAAAACGGAACCTCCAGCTGTGATCAATACTGAGGGTAAATTAGCAATCACACACAAATGCTACAGCTGCGTTACCAAAGACATCATCTTTTCTTGGAAGTGGCATTTCTCTGCTTCATTAAATGTGACAGGGAAATGTTCAAATCAATAATGTGTTGCTGTCCAAAGTCACAAAAAGGCTCAAAAACGATGAGACAAAAGCCGACCTGAGACAGAGCTGTCCAACCAGAAAACAGCCAAAGCTTCAGAGAATTTTTATTTTTACCGTATGGAGTCTTGATGAGGAATTAGGCAGTTGTGGAGTCATTACCATATTTTCTGGTGTAAAAGTTGCAGTTTTATTTTATTTATTTATTTTTGCATAGATTTGTCAGTCCTGCAACTTATACGCCGAAGTGACTTATACACGTTTTTCCATATGCATAATGCAATTTTTGACTGACACTTTAAATTTCAAAGTACTGCAACAGCGAGGAGATGGGAGGAGGTCCTGCCCCAAGTGGAGGAGTTTAAGTATCTCGGGGTTTTGTTCACGAATGAGGGGAAAATGGAGCGTGAGATTGATAGGCAAATGGGTGCAGCATCAGCAGTGAAGCGGGCGCTGTACTGGTCTGACGTGAAGAGAGAGTTGAGTCAAAAGGTGAACTCTCAATTTATCAGTCGGTCTACATTCCTACCCTCATCTATGGTCATGAACTTTGGGTTGTGACCGAGTAACACGATCTCGGACAGGGCATCTGGGCTCTCCCTTAGAGATAGGGTGAGAAGCTCAGTCATCCCGGAGGGACTCAGAGTAGAGCCGCTGCTTCTCCACATCGAGAGTAGCCAGTTGAGGTGGCTCTGGCATCTGGTTAGGATGTCTCCTGGACGCCTCCCTGGTGAGGTGTTCCGGACACGTCCCACAAGGAGGAGACCCAGAGGAAGACCCAGGACACGCTGGAGGGACTATGTTTCTCGGCTGGCCTGGGAACGCCTTGGGATTCCCCGGGAGGAGCTGGCCCAAGTAGCTGGGGAGAGGGAAGTCTGGGCCTCCCTACATAGGATGCTACCCCCGCGACCCGACCCTGGATAAGCTGAACAGAATGGATGGATGCAACAGTGAGTCCTCCAGTGCGCACTCCCTTCACAGCTGGTGCAGGCGGAGGAACGCTGAAGAGCTAACGGCTTCGGCCACAATGAACGGACGGCACCGCCCAGGCGAAATGAAGCTGTTTTGACCATTAAAGTGCATTTATTAAGGAAAAATTAAACTGAGACACACCTTTGCTATAATGTCGAGTAAACAAATAATTGTTAATCTTGTGTTAATCTTATTAAATTTCTAAGAACTGCAACAGCGAGTCCTCCCGTGCGCGCTCGCTTCACGCAGCTGGTGCAGGCGGAGGAACGCTGGAGAGCTAGCGGCACCGGCTGCGAGGGATGGATGGAGCCATGCTGCCCAGGTGAAATGAAACTGTTTTGACCATTATATAACACATAATAAACACGATGGGTCAGCGGTGATGCACAATAAATGCAACATCCTCCAGAGCGACTTATACGCTAGAAAATATGGTAATTCCAATAGCAAAGATGTTGTGAGAGGAGCTCTGCAAAGCTCAGACGCTGTGTTTGACCTTTCGTGAGGTTGTCGAAACAATCAAGGCACAAAGATGTGAGATTACTTCCCCCCAACGCAGCCATTTAGTTCTTGTCTGTGTCTCTCATCTGCACTTAACGGCGTCATCTACACAGATGTTTCCTTTTATTAGGCTTTCATGGCTTTGCTTGAATGAGAGTTCTGTCAAAAAGTCTTCACACCTTTTCAAAACGATGAAATGACTAAACCTTTAGGTGTTCAGGTGCAGCTGCCAAAGGTGCTGAAGAACCCTGACTAAAGAGTCACCTTGAATTGCTGCGTAACACTGAAGCATAAAATGAACAAATTACTATACTGTTGTGTTACATCATACTATTTTAAGCTTTATTTTTGGCTGAGTTATACATTTATAAGCATCCCTGCTGCAACCTTTTTTAGTCTTGCAGGCTTTTTGTTTTCTGACTCCAGGCTTCCACAAGATTTCTCCACGTTTTTTTTAAAGCCCCAAAGAGTTTATATTTAACCACCTCAACATCATTTTATAAATTTAATATTCTGACTATAAAAAACATGATATTCTGGAAACGAGATCATAATAAACCTTTTTATTCTGCCTGCCACAAGGCTCAGCATCAAAACTGCAAATGGCTTAATTCATAATAAAAAAAAAAAAGCAGAAATTCATGTGTGCATGTGACGCCTGTTCGCTTTAAAAGTTAAATGTTACCTGTTGTGAGATGGAGAAGCCGATGATGATGTCCCCCTCTGGAACCTCCCAGGACACAGTTGCTGAGTCGGCTCGCAGATGCATGACGGACACGTTGACAGGAGCTGGAGGCCGGTCTGGAGAGGAGTCAGCAGATGAACCAGCGTCAAACAGAAAGTGTCAACTGTTTGCTTTAACTCTTCGTTTTGAGGGAAATGATGGTGAAAATTACAGCAGAGTAATATTTAGTCTCAATTTCACAGAAGATGTCACAGTTTGGGTGTTTCATTGTGTTTGTGTTAGTATATCTATTTTTACTGCCCCTTGTTTATCGGTATGTTCAGGTTTTTTGTGTTGTTCCTGTTCCCAGTCGTCTGTGTTTTTACCAGCTCAGTCTGGCAGTTCAGTTTGTTTCTGTTCCAGCTCATAGTTTCCCTCAGCTCTCTCTTGGCTGTCACACACCTGCTGTTCTCATTTACTATTCACTCCACCTAGTTCTTACCCGTGTGTTTTTGTGTGTGTGTCCAGTGTCAGATCCTCATGTGTAACTTCCCCTGTATTGTTTTGTTCATATCCTGCAACTTCTGGTTTTGTTTCTGTTGAATAAATTCTTTATTTTTGGCTCAAACCAGCCGACCTGTCACCTGCTGGTCTGCATCCTCGGATCCTCACTGGAAAACCAATCAGCATTGTTACAGAAGAAACTGTAATGGTTTGACAAATGCTTCAAATACTGTTGGTATTTTGCTCCACAGTTGTGAACAATATATCCTTAATGGAAAAACTGGAATATTTGGGCTACAACTTGCACGAAAGTGGAGTAATGCAACACTGCTATGACTCATTTGCAAGGATATTTAAAACTTAATGAACAATACACCTAGCAAGGTCATTGTTGACATGGAAAACATACATTTTTTTAATGAAAAATAAAAATTTGAGTGTCTTGATAAGCTAGAAAGACGCTACATATGTACAGTCCATTTATCATTTTTCAGCTGTTTTGTGCTCCTTTCAGATTCTTTCTGCCAACTACAACATTTTGGTGCTTCTTCTACATTTTTCTGTGACTTTAAGCTTATTATGCTCCTTTGAATTTATTTTTGAAAGTTTCTGTTTAGCTACTATTTAGCTGATTTATGCTAATTTTTTTTTTTTTGGGCCTGATTCCATATTTTTTTACACTCATTCCAATTTTTTTCAGCCTAATTCAGCAAAATCATGCTTTTCCACCTCCTTCGGGTCATTTAAGTTTCTTTCTGCTGTTTTGTAAGCTATTTTCTTCTTCTTCTTTTTTTTTTAATTTTGCTAATTTCAGCTTTTTTCAGATAACATCCACTTCTTTTAGCTTATTTTCTCCTGGTTTCAGCTTGTTCTGCTCTTTGAGCTACTATTTAACTCTTTTACAGCTACTTTTAGCTTTTTCACCTAATTCCACTTTTAAAAAAATCTCATTTCAGTTCTTTCCACTTCCTTCTAGTAGTTTGTGCTTCTTTTTGCCTTTTCAGTTACTTTTTAACATTTTTGGGGAATTCCTAATTTTGTGCCAATTTCTGCATATTTGAACCTAATTCAGCACATATGTTTTTTGTGCTTTCTTCTGCTAATTTACGTTTGTTCTTCCATTTCAGCTATATTTCAGCAAGTTCTTCAGCAATAAGCGTTCACACTGCATTTTTGCAGGAAATGCAATTTCTCTTGTTAGGATCCACATCTGTGTTAATGAACCGGGTGAGTTTCTATTACCTGTATTTGTTCATATATGTGTGTTGCTGGTGAAGATGCTCAGTCATCCAGGACATGATAAAAATCAAAAAAACGTTCAATACAGACACAACTGGACTTTATTTGCAGAAGACGGTTCGCTCGTCATCCGAAGAGCGTTCTCAATTCAATTCGGATCAATTCTTCGGATGAAGAGCGAAACGTCTTCTGTTACAAATAAAGTCCAGTTGTTTCTGTACTGAACTTTTTTTTTATTATATATGTGTGTTCTATCTGTCATCTTACAATCAGCATTAAGTCTAAAACCCAATGAACATTTTTTTAAATTTATTTAACATCTGCAGTTGTCACCATAATTACTTTTCTTGGCAGCTCAGTTCTTGTATCTGCAGAGGTACAAATTGGATCCTGCATAAAGTGAGCGTTTGATCCAAACTCAGTGAAAGTCAATCATTAGCTCTCTGGTCAGGGCTCAGTGGCAGCTTCATGTCAAACAGATACACATATTGTATGTTTTTTTTGCTGTGCTGCACTTTGTAGCACACTCTCTGTAATGTAGCTAGTTGGCTACAACCCGGTGCTTCTTTTTCCTTCTGGCGAGGAGCTGAAGCATTTGTCTATTTGATTGTGCTGTCTGAGCTGTCAAAATTATTGTGTTGTTTTATGTTTTCGTTTTTGTTTGTGTGCATTAAACCTGTAAGAGGGTTTTTCAGTCTGTTGTGAGGTGAAGTGGATTTGTTTTAATTCATAATTTAAAGTCACAGATTTGCATTCATGCTCGGCTTCATTCATCTGATGCTTCAGTTTAACCTGACGTGTTGGTCTTTGATATTTACTCTCTGCCTTCTGACAGTCCCGCCCCCGCTTTCATCACTTTACAGTCCTCTTTCACGTTTTCATCTCAAGCAGCTTTTGCGAAGCGGCAACAAAAGCCTGGGCAGCTAAAAAGGAAGGAGGAAGAGCGGGTGACGGCTCTAACAGAAGAGTCTGCTCGGGTCAGACAGGCAGGCCAGATGGGATCAGCTGTAACTTGAAGGCCATTTCACTCGGGCTTTTGTTGTTAATGTACATCTAATAACATTTGTGTTGTCACGGACAGTGGCATCGTGGTGAAGATCAAGAGGAGAGAAATGTCAGATAAGGACAAAAACGGCTCTTTTGTCCACAAAGAGGAACACAACACGAACACGTTGAGCATAACTTGTTTTGAATAAAAACTCTATAGATGCTTTAAATTTATTAGCTCGATGTTTAATGTCTTTTTTTTTCTTTTTTTTTTTAGATTTTTATAAATGTAATATTTGAAGTTGATTTCAATTCCCTAAAATCTTTCAGTTCACTTAAAAAGAGGTTAAATAAGATTTGATGTGAAGAACGGTAATAAACTCAGTGCACATTTGGGGAAGAAAGATTAAGGATGAGCGGAAACCTGGAGCTCTGAAATGATTTGAGTCTCGTTCATGTCCATCTTATCTTCCTGCATGTCCCTCCCTGCACTACTGATGCATTTAGAGCAAACGTTGACCCTGAAGGAAGCTTCAAACCCTCAGATCAGACAGGACGACCAGTCATTTGCTTGTATGAGCCATAAAAAAAGTTGGTTCAGACTCCATCTCCTCAGTCTCCTGACATGTTCAGATTAGTTTGTGAAGGAGAGTAAAGGACCTGAACAAATTGATCTGGAAAATTCTTAGTGCGACACAAAAAAGCATGAGAGGAAACTGATATTGTAAAGAGTTGAGGGACATAAAAGTGTTTTTGTGATAACCCTGGTATCAGGGTTGTCGTGGTCTCCTTTGGTTCGTTTATTGAGAAGATGTTCTGTGCGAGGAGCTGAGTTATTGTGGTTCAATAAATGTAGAATGGCTCAAAGAGCAAGTTACACTGAAAGGCCTCTAACTTTGCTGCTTTCTCTAAAATTACAAAATCTCTTTGCTACAGACAAACCTTTGACTATAATAGTTTACATTTTCCTCTCTTTGCTCTCAGTTTTGCTTCTGCTTTGCATCTAAGACACCTCTTCTTAATTTTTCTGGATTTAGTATTGTATTCCAGACATTAATCAGATCACATCTGTCAAAATGTTTTAGTTTCGCTTAGTTTCATATTCAGTTTTGAGTTCCAGAATTGCTCCGCTCGGGGTGGCTGCATGCTGGAGCAGCTCTGTGACTTTCACTCAGAGATTTTGCTTTTGGAAACTTTGATTCCTCTTTTTCTGGATGTAAATCACATCTTTGGATGATTGTTTCCTCTGGTGTCAGATGCTGTGCAGCTGGAAGGGTTTTTACTGAAACTTTTTACTTTTGGACATTTGTTACGATGCGTAACCATGACAACAAGCTGTTTGTTACAGCCGGGAGCAGCTGAGTACCATCTCAAAAGCTCAAATAATATCTCAGCTACAGCCCCAAATCTCATATGAGTTGAAAAGGAGGCACCATGGATGCATTCCCATTTACCTGCCGGC
>JAVCKU010000065.1:12983046-12995768 GCA_032273985.1 Hypsolebias coamazonicus
AATCGGTCAAAAATTGGCCGCCATGTGCTTTCAGTTTCGGTATCCGGCCAAATCGGTATCCGGCCGGGCCGTAGGAATGGAACTCGGCTGTAAACCGAGGACTACCTGTATTTTTGAATTATATTTGAATTGAATTGAATTAATGCATCTTATAATCCGGTACGCCTTATAGTCTGGTAGGATGGATATACAGTACTTTGAACTTCTTATCTTTTACGTAACGAGAGTTACAGTCTGCCACGCATAGGTACAAACACAATCACTATCAACGATGCACCCTGTAGGTTTTATGGTGTTGATGGCGGCAGTAGCCACTCAGGAACCATCACTGATTACAGTAAATGCCTTTTCCTGTTTGATGCTGCTTTTATCACAAGTTGTAGCACCTTGTTTGATGTAAACCTCAAGGTTATGTTGGTAATTCTTTTAGAAAACAAAAAGAAAAAAGGAAATACGTTTGAAAATTTAATGATTAACCTGAAATTCAAACACTTGTTTTCTTCTCTTCGTCTCCAGGAAACGTTGCCCAACAGAAACTTGGATGTTTTTCTGCCGCCCACTGAGCCCCACACCACACATCATGCTGTGTTAGATTTGAAATTAAGCAGCAATCTGTCACAGAGGGCCAGACGTGTGTTGGTGCAAATAAATGGTGCGGCTCTCCTGGGGTCTGGGCGCGTTGCCAGGTGGATGAATCCCAACATGCAGCCAAAGATCTGAACGTTACGTGAAAGCTCCTGGATCTCTCGTCTTCTGTGAAACCTCGTGGAAACGAGCCCACTTCATCAGTCAGGTATAAAGTGGGTGTCATCTTTTCCTAACCTCTACATTTGCTTGCAAAGCACAGCTGCCTGTTAGTTTCTTGGCTGTGAGTCTGCTCACGTCAAGACTGCCTGGAAATGTATTTATCATGAAGCAATGAAGTTTGAATTTACAGCGTCAGGAAGACCTCTGCAGCTTTTTGTCACAGACTGCTGTGGATCAGAACGACAAACTGACTGAGCAGAAATTTAAAATAAAGCAGGAGTGGGATATTTAAGCTTTTACCACAAGTTTGTGTCAAACAAACTACAATAAAGTTTAAAAGTGATGTGTCATCATGCTTAATCTAAGGTTGGATTTTATTCATTTTATTTTTTATTCCCAAATGTATGGAGGACCAAAACTTTCATAATAATAAATAAAAGAATACATTTTGCAAAATGAGATGATAAAAGATGTAACGTATTTTTCAGACTACAAGGCACAATATCAGTGAACGGGTCTGTTTTCATACATTAAAGTGCACCAGACTATAAGGCATATTAAGCAAAACAAAACAGTTTGATAAGTCAAACTTTATTCAACTCATTCACAATAACTCTCAACATTGTTCACTTGTACCACGTACAATCGATTCAAGGTCAGTAAACACAACCAGAATCAATACATAAGGTGCACCGGATTATAAGGCTCACTGCTGATTTCTGAGAAAGTTCAAAGATTTTAAGTGCGCCTTATAGTCCAAAAATTACGGTAAGTGTCTAAGATAATAAGAATAACTTGAACACAAGCTCAACTCGTTGTTTAGAGACTATAATGGACCATCCGTTAAGAATCAACACATTTAAACTCTCGATGGTGCCTAAACCACATCACTCCAGATGTTTTTACAAACTAGCTGCTATCCAGGACACAGTCCCCATGGTCTGAATGAAATATTATTAACAAATAACACTGGTGTGGTGTCTAATTCCCTGGTGCAAAAGTGGATTTACTTTAAAACTCTCATGAGGTGTTCTGTCTCCAGATGGCTCGGTCTGGATGTATTTTAGAGTCAGTCGATAAAAGGATGTTCTCCTCTGCACAACAGGGTGCTGTCTCACAGCTGCTCGCAGAGCCCGGTGTTGTAAATCGCCTGGTGCTCAGGGTCTTATGAAACATCATGCTGGGTTTATCTCATAACCCCCTGAATACCACTTCACTTCTGAATCTGCTGCATTCTGACACTTTCTTTACTGTTGAAGGGTTTGAAACTGGAGCAAGCAGGGAGCAAGGTGCCATTAGCTGATTTTTTTTAAATACTTTGTACATTCAGAGAAGAATGGTGTGTTTTTCCTGCTTTTCAACAACAGGTAAATTCACAGATCCTGTGTTAGAACCCCGAGGCTGTTAAAGTGGAGTGAGACCTGATGGGAAGAAGGTCCCGGCTAATGTTAATCCATTTCAGTTCTCCGGCTACACTCTGACTCTTTCAAGCCAACACTTTAATCATTCCAAAACTGTAAAAGGGAAGCGCACAGTGTCACAGTGGAGATTAACGAGTGAGCCGTTCTTGTGTGTGTGTTGCAGCTTCACTGCACACACCTGCTGTGGGTGTTTAACAGTCATCCAACAAACATGTCAACAAGTGTTAGTCGCAGAACGATGGACGCAGTTTCGCTTGATTCGATGCAGCCGTTTGATTTAGACTATATTCTATCTGACAGCAGATATTATTATGACAATGTGAACAAATATTTGCTATTTATTTAAATGGATGGTGCTGGCACACAGAGCTGTTATTTGTCAGGAACACGTCAGCGGGTTTATGAACAGCAGATTGCCAATTTGATTTGAGCCAGGCGGTCCAGTAAATCCAATAAATCTTAAGCCGCGTTTGTTTTTGTGTCTGAAGGAGAATATATTCTGTGGCATTTTTGTTTTCAAAGATCATATTTCCTTTAATATGCAACATATTAAATGTGGTTTTTTTTTGGGTGGGGAGATTATTTTAAAAATATAACTAGTTTCACTGACTAAACATCAGTGCTTATTTTAAATTAGCTCTGTACTGAATGGCTTTTATATGTGCATGTTTTTACATATGTATTTATTTAGTTATTAATACAGTGTAAAGTTAAGGCCTAGCATTCCTTGAATGAATGCATATCACCCACCGTTTTAGTCTAACATCATCGTGTGTTGAGAAATGATGGCATGTAGCCATTTTGGTTACATCCTGAAAATAGCATTTTGCACAATTTCAGGTTGTCACACTCAGAGTATTCACTGTAAATGACTCTCGGCTACTACCACACCAAGTTTTAGCCAAATCCCTTTTACTTTGACTGAGCTACAGCTGTTTTGGTTTTGGATAATGTTGATTTACTGTGACAACCTTCTTGAAATGGACTAAATCCATAAGTTAATCAGTTGTAGATGTACATCCAATGGTTACTTATTAAAGTCAGTGCACTGTTTCATGAGATATTTTGCTAACAGACAAATAAGGTTGACTCCAACAGTTAATGCTTAAGCTTAATTTTCAGTAATTCCTGCAACAAAAGCCCTCTTTCCTTTTCATTTGTTTACGCCTGACCTTACTTGAACCAAAGAGCAGAGCAATTAGTTTAGACTTTTCCTTTAACTGCGTACTACTGAATCCTGGAGTGTTCTGACTTTAAAGGTCTTCTCGATTATTTATTTATTTATTTTACTTTGAAGTTCTTAATATATATTTTAAAATTCAAACCACAACTTTCTGAGCTCTCATACCAACTTTCTGCTGCACTGATCAGAGGTGCTTCTAACAGCATGTGCAGCCACAGAATACTGCAAAATCTGAGTATGACAACATGCATACGCATGCACACATACACACACAGAAACAGTGACAAGCCAACCTGATCTTTTCAAGACAAAATCACATGCAGGATTAGTTCCACTGAGAAGTGAAGGAGGAACTTGTAGAGGCAGACAAAAAAAAAAAAGAGGTCCGGACACACAGATATGGAGAACACCTGACAGGAAGTGAAGTGTTCAGAGGAAAAAACACAGAAAGGACATTATTTCTCTTCCTGTTTCTAACCAAGGCTTCCTGATGGATCTCTCAAATGTTTCAACTTGCATTTATGTTTTGCTTTTTTATTTATTTATTTATTTATTTATTTATTTATTTATTTATTTATTTATTTATTTATTTATTTATTTATTTATTTATTATCTATCTATCTATCTATTTATTTATTTATTTATTTTGTATAAGTAGCCATTCGTACATCAAAACATTTGTATTATTCAGGAAATGTGAGCTATGACTTTAGTTTTTTTTTTAATAACTTTTATACTTTTCTAAACATTTACCTTTACTTATTTAGAAATATATAAGTCTGTCTATTAATTCCTGATGCATGCTCAATAATCCAGGTAGAAAATCTAAAAAAGTTAAATCAGGCCCTCCAGGTTTTTGAATGTCCAGAGGAGCTGACAACTTTTTTATATTTGTCTATTATTGTCTTAGCCACTTGTATTGGTAAGGAATTAAAGTATTAATAGATATCTAATGATAAAGGGGCGGGGTTACTAAATACTTCTTCCAACTCTATTCTGACATTTGATATTATCAAAAGGTGGAGCGAAACTTGTGCACTTTATTTGATGCAGGTTTTTTTTATTTTATTATTTCTTTCTTTGCTCAAATGACTGCCTAGTTTACACGTTCAAAATAAACAAACAAGCAAATAATCTTCATAAAAATACATTGAGATTGCTTCATTTATTTCAAAAACACGATGCTCCACGCCGCTCGATGCTCTTTGCTTCAGCGTTTTTACTGTGTATTTGTTTCCTTATAATACGTTGAGCTTTTATTCTGCTACTTTAGGCTCTAGTAAGCCTTTTGCTTTTTAACTTTTGGATACTGTTCTGCTTTTAGCTTTGAGCTAAACTTTTGTTACCTTTAGGTTTAAAAAAATGCTCCATCAATTTTTAATATTTAGCTTTTAGCTAGCCTTGTGCTACTTTTAGATTTGAGCTTGTCTTTGCTTCTTTTAGCTTTTAGTTAGATTTTAGATCACTTTAGCTACATTTGTTGTGTTTGTTCATTTATCATGTGCAGGTTAACACAGGGTCAACAATGCAATGGAATGTTCCGGATGAGAAGAACCGAGTCAACTCATGAACAAACAAGCAAACAAACGAGAAATACTAAAGCATGCAATAAGGGTACAAAATAAAGTACCAAAAAGAGAAAAATAAATATAATATAATATAATATAAAGGAAATATAGTGAACAACGACTTGGTAAACTATAGCAGTGAACGTAAGATTATTTAGTATATATATAAGTATTTCACAGGTAGTAATATAAGCCTAAATGCACAAGAATGATTGAACATTAACATAAACTACACAGGCTGTGTGACAGGTTATTGCACAGGTAACATTGACATTAATTTCGACGGTAAGGTAGTGACATACATGATACAGCCACATAGTGCAGCAGCAGTAAACATATACTAGGTGTCACAGATGCTTGTAGCTAGTGATGTGCCTCTGAATTTTAGCCGAGTACTTCAGCATGCAACATCTGTAGGGGCTTTTAATGCCATAATTTAAATCAAGAATTGACTCTCAGATGACAGCGACTGGAACTTTATTAATTCAGGACAGAATAATCTGAGTTAGTGAACAAATCAGGGAGTTTACATCTCCACAGAATCACAGATCCTCATTTCCTCATGTGCACTAATGGGCAAAATGTTTTGCCTGTCATGTTGTCCTGAGCAGGACAGCAACCCCAGATGTGAGCATGAGTTTAAACACATCTGGTGTTCTGGTTCAAATCACAGCCGCACTTTATGGAACATAAACAGACTCATCTGCAAAGCATGCCTTTCAACTAATCTTCCCTTCTCAGCTGTGCTGTAGATTTCTGAATAACACATATTTTGTTTTTAAAAGGTTACTTCACAGTCATGCTGCATTTTCACCCCCAAAAATCCTATTTCATTTTAAAAAATTGGAATAAGTTTTGTGGTCTCAAAAAAAAAAAAAGGGTTTTAGGTTTTAAATAGCTTGTTACATGATGACAAAGGCGGCTGCAAAGATTTGGAATATATACCTGTTGAATATGCACTTTTTTATGTTTTATGGCTTGGTATTTATCAAATAAAATATCCATGTCTATTTTAAATGAATGGTTGAAAGACCAGTACTGCTGCAGGTGTTTCAATGAGCTTGCATGTTCTGGTGTGCAGGAAAACAGCAGCTGCAGTCTTACATGCACGAATACTTACTTGCTCCAACCAAAAACACGTCGCTGCCAAAGAGCAACAGGACCACGGAGTTGATCCAAACCAGCAGGCGAGCCATGCCTCGGGGGAGGGGGGTGCTCTCTTCAGACACTAACAGAACCAAGTCTTACTGATGAGGCGTAAATAAATCAAAACGGCTCATTTTTGTTGGTGCCCACGCTGCAGATTTCCTCCGCGAACGGAAACATGTCCATCACTCAGCCTTTAATCCCACAGGTCCTTCATGCAAAGTGTCCGCTGTCAGGTGCAGACCGTGCAGCGCCGTCATCCTGGCCGGTCCTCGGTGAGCTGCAGGTGCCTGATTAAAAATTTAAAATAAAAAAATCAAATCAAAACACGGAGGGTCCACGGACAGGCGATCCAGCACCGCGGACAGCGGCTGGAAGTTCACCGGAACGCGCTCATTCACGCGCGCCTCCTGCGGCACTCTGCGTTTTAGAGAGAGCCTGAGCCAACCTCCGGGTTCCTATGTCAAGTGCACGCGCAGCTTCATTAGTCGTCCACGTGCATTCAGAGGAGAGCAGCATCGATTGGCCTCAGCCTCCAGTCAGCTCGCAGCGCACCAGCGCTCACCATGTTGACATGTGGTGGTCAGCAACTGACGGCCAGTGGGCCACTTGTGGTCGGCTAATGGTGAGTCATCACAGCTGCACGTTTAACAGAGCTTCACTTGTTTTGTCTTCAACAGCTGGAATATACTGTATATTTTCTTTAACAGAGATTTAACACCCAATATGGAGGGGTTGAAACCAACCTTGATAACCTTGACAAGAAGAGAGGTATAACAAGCTGGAACAGCTGGTATGTGAAGAGGTTATCTGAAATGGTGGCTCGAGGATGATGACTACAATCTGTGCGACCACCCAGTGGAAGGTTTTAAAAGCCAAAATAACAATAAGCTGCTTCATTATTGAGAAGATTAATGAGGGCACGCAGCAACCATTTAGTTAAAAAAAACTTTGTTAAACTAACTTGTCTCCTGTTTTGTGGCCAGCCAGGGAGCCTAGGAATTGTAGTTTTATTTTTGTTAGATAAGAAGTGATTCTGTTTTCTAGCCAGAAGGGGCATTCTTTTGTTTGTTGTTTTGGCCTTGGAGACCCTGACGGCCATGGCTTCCCCTCCTGTCTGCAACATCCAAAATTCTTACTTTGATTAAATTATTGTACAATTTTTGTGTTACCCCTTGCACCTCCTCATTCCAAGGGTTGTAACAAGCAGTCCAACCCAAGGTGTTCTTAATAAAGTGGCCCATGAGCGTACTGTAAAGTAAACTGTGTCTTTCAGTGCACAATTTCATTCATTAGACCTCTGCAGAAAAAATATCCTGAACAATAAGAGTGAATGAGAATCATCCCCCTCTGTGCTGTGCTCCAGCAACAGCAGGTCTCAGCCTTCAGACACAGCTCAGGGCCCAAAGACTCACCAAGTTATCAGCAAGATGAATCATGCTGATCAGCTGAGTGCACCGCCTGCAGGGCCCAACGTTTCAAAGCAGACTGCTTGTCTAAAAGATCCGCCGCCTCAGAAATGAGCCATCAAGTGTTTTATTTTTCCGCCCGAAATTAGTTTTCGTTAGATGAACGGAAAGTAACGTCTTTTGAAAAGGTTACATTTTGTCATTATATGTTTTTATATAATGTGTAATTACTCAAAACTGTTTAGAGGTCATGAAATGATTTAGTTCCTCTGCCTTGCCTGATTCATTTTGAATAAAATGCTGAAATTAGATGTAAAGAGAGTGAAGTTATATCTGTCTGCTTGGAGCTGACATTTTTATGTAATGATCTCTAAAGAGCTTTTCTTGACACATGCACTGAAATGTGAGTGAAAAGACACTGCGTGGACTGATTTCTCTCTTCCCAGAGTAAAAAGCCTTTTGTAAATTAAAGGAAAATGAGGTCTTCGTGAGTTCATGAGCGGACTTTATTTTCTTTCTTTTGGTGTGCATGTGCATCAAGCTTCATTTCCTTCCTTTTCTTTATCAAGCCTCTCCGCAAACCGAAACCTTCTTTTTTTGCACCCTCGGTTTAATGTCACAGTTTAAACGTATTGAATTCAAAACCAGCTGCAGGTCTTTTGTTGCAAATTTGTTGCAAATTACACTTCGACTGTATCAAAGAATAACTTTTTTTTTTTTTTTTTTTTTGCTTTTTCTCAGAATGCTGAAAATCAAGAGGGAGGGTTTTGCAAAATATCTTTTTATCTTGTTGTCTCATACAAAACTGCGCTGCACACAGTGTTTATCATTTGTTTTCAAAGGCAAAGTTAAAAGCTGTTTTTTTAAACTTGGTTCTGTTAAAATGTTATCATCCATCTTATCCAAAACTGAACAAAAGTAGCCGAGAGATACATGTGATTGTCTGCCAGCTAACATCTCTAGAAATCAATCAGGATTTAAGTTCACAGCGTTGGAAAATATATAGTTAGATTGTTCACAGATTGAGTTACAGACCTGGACAAGTTTGATGGTAAAGAAAAAAAAAAAAAATCAAAACGGCCACTTTAAAGAAAGCTAAGGACAGAATTGTCTCAGGAGCTCAGAAATAAAAATGACAAAACTGTTAAGGTTAAAGACTATAAGACCGTCTTCAAACAGTTTCATGTTGCTGTGACCACAGCTACACAGATTATTCAAAAAAATGTCCACAGGGCTGAAGACACTCCATGAACGCAGCAACAAGAGGAAAACTGATTTAAAACTAAAGGGACAGATGATACCAACCATGGAGCCTGGAACGACCAGAAGATCAGAGGTGGACTCTGAGATGATGGTCGTCAGTGCAGATCGCACTATCGGTTACTGTTTGGGCCAAAGTGGAACCATAGGAGACAAAATAGACTTAAATTTGGAAAACAGATCAGAAACAAGTGAAACTGGACTTTATCAAAATGCATACTGATGAGCTACAAATAGAGATGTAGCATGAAGATGGGCTCCCCTGACTCTGACCTCTGACCTTTATTTAGGTTGTCTTCCAGACTCACCATGAACTGTTTTCATTAAAGTCACTTGTAACTTGAATAATGTCTGATGTTTTCACACATTCGTTGTACTTGAACTCAGAGTCAGCTGCAGTCTAATGTTTACTCTTTTCCTTCGTGTTCAAGGAAAAAAATAATGAAGTTTGTTTTACTTGATTACAACATGTGTGGACGTAAAATGTTTTCAATCATTATAATAAAATCATGTGAAATATTATTGTGTTTAACAAACTTCTGTTCTCAGTCTTGTTTATTCCTCAGCAACATGTTTGCCGGTTTGTTAGAAGTAAAGTAGAGTTCAAGTACCGAAGATGAGGCGTTTTGTTCTCACTGAAAGACTCGTGCTGTCAGCCCTGCTGAAGGTTGTCGATGGTGAGCACACCTTCTCATCAGCTGTCGTCCTCATCGACCCCTGAAGCTGTCACGCTGACTTTCAGCCACCTTGGGCAGTGCCTGGCCTGGCTAGTGTTGTAACTCAGGGAACCCAGATGGTATGAAACCAGAACGAGACAAGACTCCACACTATAAATAATTAACAGTGTTTACAGTGAGAAAACAATTTCCAACTGGGGGATCCTCTGGAACCCTGAAGAACAAGGAATTATGAAGAATTCTCATAGATATGTATTGTCTTACAGTTCTGGAGGTGGGCCTCATCTTGGGAGAGCAATCCAAATGGTTCCAAGATGATGAGCAGATTGAAGCAGGCAGATGGATGGTGAGCAAGAGCACATGGAGACACTGGAATCCAAAATAGCCAAAACGTAGTAAAGCTCAAGGGACACGGGTAAGCTGTGACAAAGACAAGGTTATAATCTTCACTAAAAACTGTAACTTGTCCAGAAGCACGTGCATAGGTAATGCTCCAGCAGAGAGCGGAGCTCGACTGCAGCCTTATGTAGGGAGGTCTCCTCGTTAAGGTGATGACCAGCAGGTGTTGATGATTAGCAGCCATCTTGGGTCTAGAGCTGCAGAAGGCTGAACTATCACAGCTAGTCCTCTCCTTGTAGTATTCCCTGGTCTGATCCACCAGCAAAACCCTGGAAAGATGAGTGAACCCGGCGCCCAAACTGACCTGGTAAGGAGCAGAAACCTCAACCTCCTGACATGATGCAACTTTGGGTCATTTGTAGCTGATGCAACTTGATAAATCATTTCCTAGCTTGTGGTGATAATTAATTATTTTATTTATTTAACTTTATTTATCCAGGTAGTCTCATTGAGTCACAAGGACTCATTTTCAGTAGAGACCTGTTTGGGAGCAGATGGTGGGAGTTAAGTGCCTTGCTCAAGGGCCCAAAGTAGGGCAAATGAGGGTGGAGGCAGGTGTGGTTGTTTCACCTTTTCCACCCACATTTTGACATTGTCAGTCCAGGGAGTTGAACCAGCGACCTTCTGATCACAGACCCACCTTCTCCAACCTCTGCACCACCACTCCCCCACTTGATCTGGTCACATTAAGCAACTTCTCTCAACCACATTCCACAGTAAACTATCAAATATTTAAACTTTGTCTAAATTTGTGCTCATATAAAAGCCTAAATAATTCTTGCACAAAGAACTAATTTTGCCCGATAAAAAAATTAATACATGACTGATCATTTATTGTTTAGATTGTTCATTATCATTTTAGCACCTACTAAAGTACTTTTTAAAACAAGTTATTGTCCTAATAATTATCCTTTATGAGTTGTGTTGCTCAATTTGTTCTTATTGTTGATGATTCTTAGTTTGATTATTTTTGTAATAAAGCTACAAAGACAAAATCGGCACCCACTGGATGAATATTATTTTCTTATGGTAAACAATTCCCTATAATTAACAGATTCTACTTCAGTGACTGAGTTCTGATTATTAAAGGGTCAGTTAAGTTGTTGCTGGTCAGTAAACTGACTGGCCGGTGCCCCTCTGTAACAAATGAAAAATAAAAGTGTAGTAAAGTGAGGAGCAAGCATCACCCTCATTGCTCCAGTCACTCATATATACTACAAAAGTGTCCTTTGGACAGATGAAACCAAACTGGAGCTTTGTAGCCACAAGTCCCAACAGCTTCATGTCCACAGAGACAAAAATGAAGCATACATGAAACCGTACCTGCAGTGAATCTGTCAAATCTGTGCAGGTATGACATCTGAAGATTATCAAGGTATTTTGGGGTGAAATGTGCTGCTCAGTGTTAAGCTGTGTCGCAGGTCATGGGTCAATCAGCAGGATAAGAACACAAAACTCACATCTAAAAACACTAAAAGCACTGTGCTGGTCTGCAGTGGTCCTGTTGAGCATGTGAAGGAGCTGCAGTGTGGAGAAGGAACCCTTCAAACCTGAGACAGCTGGAGCAGCTTGCTCATGAGCAGTGGACCAAACTACCTGTCCACCGGTCCGGACGTCCTACAGAGAGTTACAGAAATCACTCCGCTGCAGTGATCGTCCATTTTGTCAAGGCCACGTTCATTTGCTTGATTTCTTTCATTTCCATGACCTTTGTTAGTTTTTACTTAACAACAATCTATAAATTCAATTGTCTCCGTCTGTAAATCCACAATTGAAAGAAAAGCTTGTTAATATAATTCAAAGACTGAACGGAGCGAATTGTCATTTCACTTTACACCAAATCGATGGGATTGCAAAGCATTAGGCTGTTTTAGTGATTTGGTGTGATTTTCATTCATTTTAATTCAGGACTAAAATGTTGTTTTTAACAGAAAGATACTCTTTCCCTCGGTGTTTGATAATGGCGTTGTCTTTCAGTGTGGAAGCACTTTTATAAATCTTCAATTTACGCCTGAAATACACATTTATCAACCAGAATCAACGGCCTTCCCTCTCATCTGATGCTGTTGTCTTGATGTTTTTTTGCTCTCATGACCTTTTGTGTCAAATGAGAAAAAAGCGAGACGAGAGCTCATCATGTCTTTGGGTTTGAAGCCTCTGAAGCAGTTTGTCTGATCCTACGCAGACCTGGCAAATGAGTCATAATGTGCCAGAGACCCTAAGCTGCTTTACAGCGTTTTTGATTTGTCATTTATCCCAGTTAAAATAAAAATATTTCAAGTTGACAGTTGTGGTTATATAAACTGAGCAGTTCTGCAGAAACTTTTTGTTTTCTCTGTGTTGGAGGACTTGGAGTTAGTTTTGGATTTATTTGGTCGGCAACATATTTTGGTCAAGGTCAAAGTTATTTATTGTCATTCACATCACATGTGATACATGAGGTGGAACAAAATTGTGTACGCAGGGTCCCATCTAGCAATAGCAAAAATATGAAGCGTAAAAGAAACAGTAAATAAGAATCTAAGATATAAACTGCGCTAAACAAATGCGAAATGGTACGCTAAAAGATCTAAGATATATGCTAGTCACTAATAGTGCCAAACAATACATCAAACAACAGCAGCAAGAACATGAGTCTTTATGGGTGGACGAGTACAAATGAACACAGCAGCATGAAATAATTAGCAGCATGACATCAGCAGCATGGGTAATCAGCAGCACATATCAACAATAAAAGTTACATTATTTTTTTTTAACAGTGATTATCCTAATTAGGAAGCCATGAGTCTTAACAGCTTCAGGGTAGAAGCTGTTCCTCAGTCTAGTGGTTCTACACTTAAAGGTCCACTGACATGATATTTGAACTTTGCATAAAATGGCACAACATATATATCTTGTATCATTCAACTATG
>JAVCKU010000065.1:13015840-13034640 GCA_032273985.1 Hypsolebias coamazonicus
AAAACACCAAATTTCAGCTGTGCTCCTTGATATGACCACAAGAGGGCACCAAAACTCGTGTTTTAATCCACAACTCGTCAAAGGTTCAGTCCATTTCAAGTTACAGTATTTTGATGAAGTTCTTCCCCTTATTCCACTAAATAACTTTTACTCTGACTTCACGCTTCATTCATTCAACCTTTATTTATACAGGTTAATCCCATTGAGCCTCGGGGACTCATTTACACGAGCGACCTTGAAAAAAACTTAAAGAGGATTCTATAAGTGTTATTTTATGATTTTTTTAATCAATTTTTGTCTTTTTTTTTTAATCATGTGCTGTTTTTCCATCTGTGTGTGAAGCAGAGCGCAGATGTTAATGCAGATGCTAAATTGGTTATATTTGGACAGGAGAAATAGAAACTGAGTTGTGATCAGTCTGTTGAACAGTGTTATGATTTTCACAGCTAACCAGGTCTTTCCTTTCCTCGTTAGTCATCACACAACGTCCTGCAGAGGGAATACACCCATCGTCTTCAACCCATCAAGTGAGTTACCTGTTACGACCCTTTAATTTGTACTTATTGCTGCTAACTTGCTGTGGAACGCTATTAGGAATGATGTTTTTGCAGGAAGATATTCACGGTTTATAACCTGTAAGTGCAGGGAGGAATAAATCTTACAGACTTGGAAATGTGTGCTTCCTATGGGGGACTTTATACAACACACAACAGGGATATTACTCTCTGGGCAACACTTCACAGCTTTTTGTTGGACCACCTGTGCTGTTGTTCTCTGATGGAACACCACCACCCCCCCCCCCCCCCACCCCCCCCCCCCCCCCCCCCCACACACACACACACACACACATACACATACAGAGAGAAGCTGCAGGTGCATGCCGAGTGTTATTGAGTGCGTCCTGGCTTCTATAACTGCTGTTCCTCTTTATACTCGTTTCTTCATCGGCCCTTGTTTTCTTCCCAGGGCTTGGCGGATGCTTGTGTACAGCTCTGTTGGGGTCCCCAGACATTGCATCCTGCCTGCAGAAGGGTCATAAGTGGCCCCACAGGATGACCTGAACAACAGTGGGAAAGAAAGGGAGCGTGGATCTGCTCTGGTAACGCAGCGAAGACCAACTCAGTGCCAAAAGCGTACGCGCTGCCAACCGCTGCCCCTTCAGTTCCCATTATTACACTGTACGTGTGCCTGTGTGGGAGTTTTATGTGATGCATGTGTGAGTTATTGTGCTGCAAAAAATGGTGTGGAAGGGAATACATGAAGGAGGATGTGCAGTGAGTGAGTTCATTTCAAAGTTTCACACCTGCGATTCACGACTCCTTCACACACAAACACACACACGCTCCTTAATTTTGATCGCCGCCGGTCATCACAAGAGGCCCCTTTTGTGACTTCCTGTCTGTGTGGGAACCGTTTCTGTCCTCTGTCACACATAAAGTGGGAGACGGTCACTTTTATTTATTTGCTATAAAAAGACAAAGAGATTGTCAATGAGCGCAAACCAACTGACCCCCCACAAACCTGAGCTACAGCTGCCCCTTTAGACAGAATTTATACATTTGGGACAACCTTAGCGCTCTATTTTCCTGTCGGCACAAGTGCTACAACCATTCAAACATATGCACAATATTTAGCACTATCTGAGGAATTAATTTTTGTCTTTCTTCCCTCCTCTGTCCTCCCTTTGCTGCAGTATGAGTTCAGTGTGGTAATGAAAAAGCACCAAAGCCTCATTTCGTCCCCAGTTAAAGACAACCTGTCCCACTCAGTCCACATGCTGTTGGACTGGACACGAGTCTCTGCAGCTGCTCCAGAGACAAGTTGCTCCGAGGTAAACATGGCTGGAGGGGAAAGCCCCTTATTATTGTGCTCCGGATGACGTTCCCCTCACTCTTCCAGTGTTTACTGTGGAAATTAGTGCCAACAGCCAGCGAGCAGGTGCTTCCTCAAAGACTCATCAGAAATCGTTTCCAAAAGATTTGAGGATTAAATTAATCTCAGCAACTTAAGCATTCAGCATTGTATAGAAGAATTTGGCAGAATCAAATTGTTTATGTATTAAAAAAAATGATATTTCATTTGGAAACCTATACTGTTTATCACGTTTCCTCCTCTAGTAACAGCCAAGAGATTTTTGTTTCTGTAATTTAACCTGATGTTTAGTCCAGCCAACATCATTTTATTATTGCGTTCATCATCAGCTGCAGTTTGTAAAGTCGCTGAAGCCAACACTGTTTTTAATTTGTTGTAGTTTTTTTATTGTTATTTTGTACACTTTTATTACCTCTTGATTAATTTACTTACAATTGTTCACTCAAATCCCTTGCATATATGTCATATAAGAAACAGCACTGTCATTTTACTGCTGTGTTTTTAAACTGAAATGAAAATAAAATTGATTTCCCTGTTCTCAACTCTGTGCACTCTACCCAGCAATAAAAATATCTCTAAATGTTCATTGCATTCAACCCATAATGTGTACATTGTAAATATAAAGCTGCATATTTTTATTCACACCAATAGAAATATTTTATAGATAACTGCAAATATCACACTTTCATCCATACATTATAATGGATTGGCTTCTCAAATGGGATTAACCTGTAATCAGTGGGATTAACCTGTTTAAATAAAGGTTGAATAAATGAATGTATGCAGGTATATTTCTCGGATTTGTCTTTTTTTTTCTCCCGCAGGTCTCGAGGCAGACTTCAATGATGTTGATTTGTATTCTCTTTATACCTCTCTCTCTCCTCTACTCCTATCTCCGTCTTTCCCTTTTGACCCTTCTCTCACTTTTCTACCTTTGTTTTCTTCTTTGTCTTTTCATCCCCCATGTCCATTGCAGCTTAAACAAACACAAAGCAAATTCTAATAAAGTTTTATGTATATATAAAGTGGAGCATTAAAGCCAGTCATAATGCTCTGCTTGTGAAAGTAAATCTGTTGGGCATCACCTCGACTCTCAGACAATAATTCTGAGTGCCACAATGCCGAACAGGACAAGGAGAAGAAAAAAGGTAGGTATGTAAGTATGTAGGTGTGTATGCACACATGTATGGATGGATGGATTTATGAATGGATGGATGGATGGATCCTCCTAATTCTGTAAGCAGAAAAAATATACTGTATAATCTAATTTAGGAGTTTGTCTGTTTTTTGTTTAAGATAAACTTTAAATAGGTCAGTTTTAATATCTTGACATTTTTGTTAGTTAATTGGCTTATAGTTGTTGTTCAAGATGTGCCTGCTTTGAGTGGGTAGAAAATTATCTGCAACAAAATGGTTTGTGTTTTTGATTGATTTATTTATTATTTTATTTTTTACATCAGTTGAGACAGCAGAACTCTTAAGAGTTCCACACCTTGACGTAGATGGCCGTGTACAATACATGAACCCTATTAGCTCATATTTTCCCAGCTGTGGTAAATTTGTGTTGCAGTGAGAAGCATTAAGAGAAGTGCGTGGAGCCTGTTGTTGAGTCAAAAACAAATTTTTTTTTCCAGCTAAAAAACTTTTGTTTAGCCATTTTTTATTGACTGTAATTGTTGAATTTTCATTTTCATTAACTCTATGATTCCACAGTCCTCCTGCTGTCCTGGGGTCTGATCACCTTCTGGATCACTGTGACCCAAGAGCAGGTAGGATAGACGTAAAATCATTCTTCAGTTAAAACAAACAGACTTCTCTTTCATTTCTGAAGACTTTTCACCAAGGAGCTTTTCTAATTCAAACTGAAAAATGAAGAACTTCTTCTTCTTTACAAGCTCAGTTTACATCTAAATCTCCCTCCCCTCCTTCCAGAGGGTCATTAAGTATTTTGCTCGCCTGGTCTACATGTGAGATGCTTTGATTGCATGAACGAGAGTAAAAAAAAAAAAACATATGAAACCTCTGAGGATTCAAAACAGCAACAAATGCACTGGGAAGCTGAAATCCTAGAACCCAGTAATAAGCAGCAGCAGATTGTTGCATACAGGAGACACTGGGTTTTACTTGTGTTGAGCAGTCAATCACTGTGACACCAATTATGTGTGTCACATGACCACAGGAGACAGTAAAGAGAAACTCTGAGAGGGGCATATACATCAACTCTGTCTGGAGGTTCAGCGTAGAAATACAAAGACGTCCTCAGAGGCTCCACCGGCCGTAAGATGTCTAACAATATTGTTTGATATGTTTCTAGTATGTTTTTTTCTCATCCTTACAATAATATATATAGTACAGCATATTACACTATTCTACTTGGAATATGTCTGTGATGCATATCAGTGATAAAAAAAATGTTAATTAGTGTGGGGCTTCAGAGCTCAGACATCTAAAATTTAATTAAAACAGAAGCACGACTTTGTTGCATGTTTTATTTTTTTAGCGACATCATATGCAAGACATTCAGTTAAAGCATTAAATATTAGATTATAGCGAATAGTGTCATTTCTTTCTGAGAGACACAACAGAATAGCCTAAAAGACAGAACAAAGAGGGTTATAATGCATTACACCAAGCACGGAGCTCTAAAAGGTTTGCAGTTATCCGATGGATCTAGCAAGTATTTTCTTACTCAGTGAATAGTAGCAGGAAAAATATAGTGCTTTGATTTAATTTTTATAGAATTGGTGTTTGGATTAGATCAAATGGTGAAACACATTCCTAAAACAACACAATAAAAATAAGGGCAGCAACAGTGGTGTAAATGCACTGCAGATATTTGAGGAAAAACTACAGCAGATGTGCATGCACGCCACTTTTAAGTCCCTATAACGGTCCAAAAATTGCATCAGTTCTACAGAAATAGTTTATTATTTGTACCGTTTTTTGTTTATGGGTAAGAATTAGAGATGCTTCCATTCACTCCATAGTCTCGAAGACTAAAACTGTGCTTTAAGTTGTGCAAATCTTCCACATTCATTATATACATTCAAGTATTTCAGCTGTCTTCGTCATACGAGTGAGCGAGGAGCTGGGCAGATTTAAACCCAACACGTTATGGAACAAAGTGCATTAAATACTGACAGTGTTTGTTTATTAGAACCTGTCCTGTTCAGGTCTAACAGAAAATCAAGTGTCATCTACATATATTTTATCATCCGTGTGCACTTTTTTGCGCTTCTTAAGGGAAAAAGTCCCGTACTTAATGCAAAATAAGCTAATTAACCTAGAATTTCTGTCATTCCGTTCAACGTAACACCTTAAATTTTTCATATGGCTCAGTCTCTTTGAGTCCTCTTCCTTCTTTGTCAGATTTAAAGTCATCTATGTTTCAAACTCGTTGACTTGAGGCTCATCTCTTCTTCTTGGCTGTTTATTTCTGTCTCAGAATCCTCCACATCAGCATAAGCGCCGTCCTCTGATTCGTCCCGCTGTTTGTTCAAAGTGTCCAGCGGCATCAACGTGGTTTCTTGGTTGGACGCAGCTGGAACGTCTGCTTTGTTGATGGCAAAAGGCTGCGCTCCGTCATCAGTTTCTACCTCTTCGGGTTGATCCGAGTCCTCCTCCGCTTCGTCTCCTCCGTCGGCTGAAGCCCCCTGGTTTCCACTCCAGTCTTCGTTGAGCGTCTCGGGTTCCTCGCCCTCTTTTTCTGACTCCTCCGCGGTTTCTTGGTCGTTATCGAGGCTGCTGCGTTTGTTTTCCTGGCGCTCGTCGCTCGTGCCATCGTCCTCACGTAAGTGTTTAATTTTGTCCGAATCAGACTCGGACTCGCTCCCGGCGGCCACATCTTGATCTGCTCCGAGTCGCGTCTCTTGTGCGGTTTCATCGTCTGCTTTGTCAGATTCTTCTCTTTCGTCTTCCTCTCCTTTAGATCCATCCTCTGCCCTGAGTTCTTCTTCCTCATCACTCTTTGTGACCTCATCTTCTTCTGCTTCTGGATGTTTTGACTCTTCCGTCTCATTTTGTCTCGCGTCACATTTTGACTCGGACTCTCTTCCACTTTCGTCTTCAGACTCGTCTCCAGGCGTTTCATCCTCGGCTGGTCCCTCGTTTTTAAATGTGCCGCTTTGTTCTTCTTCTTGGAAGTCCTTTGCGTTTTCGTCACATGATTCTTTCTCATCGAGCTCTTCGGCTCCTTCGACGTGTTCGTCTTCGCTTAGCGTTTCGTTTTCATCTGTAGCTGCCTGTGCAGCTTCTTCTCCGGTCCCAGGTTCAGGCTGAGCTTCTGAATCTTCTCCCGAATCATTACTTTTGACAGACGGCGCCTCGTCTTGTCCTGCGAGTTCATCTGGGCTGTTTTCGGATTTATCTTCATCTGTCCCTGATGGATCACGTTCCTCGTCTGATTCAGTTCCACTCGCAGCCTCGCAGCTTTCTTCTCTTGCAGATCCAGGATCGGTCTCTGTGTTGTCACAAACGTCTTGTTTTTCTCCATCTGTTCTTTCTTCCTGTTCGTTTTCGTTCGATTCGTTGGACGCTTTTTCAATTGGCTCCTTCTTTTCTGTAGACGGTGTTTCAGTCGGGAAGGCGTCCAGATCTTCCCCAGAATCCTCGTCTGCTCCATCTTCAGCTGGATCTTCACCAGATCCACACTCGGTGGTTCCTGCACTGGTTCCCTCTTCTTCATTGTCAGTTTCACTTATAACATCGAGATCAGGTTTTTTCGCTATCGCGGGTTTATCTTCAAAGTTAACCAGTTCTTCTCCGGCCGCATTGTCCTTTTCTGATATGTGTGGACTTGTGACTGTCGTGGTGGTTACGTCTTCATCTTCATCTTCATCTTCATCTGTGGTTGTTTCTTCTACATCCTGCTCGTCTTCAGTGTCTTCTTCTTCAGCTTGCTCGTTTGACAGTTCACCATTCATGACATCATCATTTTCTGCGCTTTCATCCTCATTTGTGGAGGCATCCTTCTCTTCTTTTTCACTGGCAGCGCTGGTTTCTTCATCATCATCATCATCTGTTCCTGCTTCAGCAGCAGCTTCTTTATCTGTCTCCTCTGAGGTCTCACCTTCAGTAGATTCGTCCTTTGATTCATCTTTCCGTGAGACAGCGGAGCCATTGAGCCCAGCCTCGTCATCGTTGGTTGCTCCTTCCTCACTCGATTCTTCTGATGATCCGTCAGGAAGCTTCTCCACGTCTGGGACTGCTCCGTCTGACTCCGACGCATCGTTCTCAGATTCACAGTCACTTTCAGCTGCTACAGAGGTCTCTGGTGCATCAACCTCATCTTCTGAAGAACGTTTGAGAGGTTCTGCAGCGCTGGTTTTCTCTCCAGCGCCGTTCTCCTCTCCTGCATCGGCGTTTCTGATCTCCACAGCTTCCTCGTCATCAGATTCATGAGCAGTGCTGGACACCACAGAAGCATCTTCTTCTTTGGCAGTTTCGTTCATTGATTCCTCATCTCCTGAATCAGCATTCTGGTTCTCTACAGCTTTTTTCGTGGCTGTTGCCATTTCATCTGGTTTTTCTGATGAGTCATCAGTGGCAGAGTCACCATTCTCGTCTAGGGACTCTTTTCCACTGGTAGGAGTTGCTTCTTCCTCACTGGCTACGCTGTCCTCTACAGATGTTTCTTTTTCCAATGTGTGTTCTCTCTTGCTTCTCATAAAGCTTCCTTCGACATTTTCAACTTCCACTGGAGTGGTTTCAGCTTGGTCTTTTCTCGTAGCTGCAGTCTCTTCCACAACAGACTCATCTTCAGTTGGTTTTTCAACTAACTCACTCAATAGTTTGTAACTTGTGACATCATCTTGAGGTTCATCTTCACTGGTGGTCCCTGTCTTTTCCCCAGCTGTGTCAGTGTCAGACTCCTGATCATTTAAGGTGGTCACAGTAGTCCGCTCTACAGCATCATCTTCCTGAGTCGCATGCTCACCTGTGACTACCGTAGATGTCTCCATTGCTTCTTCATCTTCTGCATTAGATGCTGTTTCCAGGATCTCCTCTTCACTTGAGACGTCATCATCAGTATTTGTTTCTTCGTTCTCCTCTTTATTGGATTTGCTTTCACTTGTTGTTGCCACGTCAACCTCCTCCGCACCATCTTCATCTTCGTCTGTTGTACCTTCAGTTGTCTCCGTTCCAGATTCATCATCACTTGAGGTTTTAGTTTGGCTTTCTGTCGCAGTTTCACGTGTGCTTTCTGATCGGTCTACAGCTGCTTTTACATTTTCATTAAAAACAGCTGTGTCATTTTCTTCAGAATACATTGACTTGCCTTTTCCCCCAAGAGCTATCCGTAACGTTGGCAGCAGTGTCTTCTTCACAGTCCACCACGTCTTCCTTGTTTTCTCAATGTCAGCATCCTGTTTGGTTACCGATGCTTCTTCCACTGACATTTCCATTTCTTCTTCTTTTAGCTCGTTTTTACATGGGACCTCAACATTCATGAGCTCACCAGTCTCATAGTAATCTACTTGGTTTGTGCGATTTGACAATTCATCGCTCAGTGTTTTCTCAGTTTTATCTCTTTGTCCTATTGTTACATGCTCCTTTTTGTCAGTTGTGCGCTCAGATGATGCATTAGCCGTCGTTTCTTCATTTTTGTCCTCTTTGTTTGACATATCTTGATCTGCTTCGGACCCAGTTTTAAATTCTCCACCTGGTGTGATTGCAACACATGTGTCTTCTTCCAGAGCTGCGTCTTCATCTGATGTTCTCTCCCCAGCTGTGGTTTTATAGTCGTTTTCACTTTGAGACACACAACTAACTGGGGTTTGTGCATTAATAGATCCACCAGTTTTCATCTGCATAACTGTTTTTAAGTTACTGTCAGTGATAACTGGTGCCGTGCTCCTGACTATTGCTGCAAGAGCCAGGCTTGAAGTCATCTCCTCCTTCATGCATGTTTCACACGGACAGCATTCATCAATGTTTTCATTGCGCTGGTCGCTGCAAGCTGTCCCTGAAGCGGAGTCGTCACTTTTTTCTGCTTGTGACTCCATTGACTGCTGAAGCTTGATCTTCCGCCTCTGTCTTCTCTCCTCTGACTTCAGTGTCGAAACTCGAGGCGATGCTTCTTTGGGAGGTCTCGGTAATCCCGCTCGGCTTTGGAGTCTCTTCACCTCTCGGTCAATGCTTGTTTGGATCCTTTGCTGGATCTCCGTTTTAAGTTCAGCTATCATCACGTCAAGTTGATCGCCATCGTCTAAGTTCAGTCGAACTTTGAACTCTTGCATCGCGCTCATATAATGAGTCATGAACTGTTTTTCTATCTTGGTTAGCAAGGTTAAAACCCAAACAGGATCAAGATCTTGAGACTGCATTTTATCTAGTTGGGCTTTTTGGCTAAGGGTGGGGCTTTGAGAGCTGTCGTCTTGACTTTCTGTTTCGGCTTCTTCTCCAAGTTTTTGACCACTGCTGCTGGAATCCCCTGACGTTTTGTTTGAGGGCGACGGTGTTTCAGGCGGTTCTCTTGGACTATCGTTGTTTCGAATGGTTTCGTCTGTCCCTGGATCTTCGTCCTCTTGCTTTACGTCTACTCTTTCTGATTGCCATTGATCCTTCGCGTCCTCTTGCACTTTTAAACCGTTAAAATCGTTGCTGCTTTTGACTCCATCGCTACTTTTCCCCGAACCTGTGGAGCCACTGTTGACGTCCACACCTGAGGATGACGTGTGGTTGTACTCTTCGTCAACAGAGCGATGCTCATTTTTGTTTTGCGCACCTTCGCTGGCTGGGGGGTCAGCGAGCCAAAGAGACTGAAGAATTCTCATAAGCTCTTGGTATCTTTTATCCTTTTCATTTGCAATTTTAGACTTGTGGTCTATTAACTGCAGCTTCACAAGACAATCCAAAAGGCCTTTAGCTGAGGTACTTAGCTTACGTCCATAGACTGGAGAGATTTCTGGTAAGCTGTTACATCTATCAAGCTTTGGATTTAAAAGTACCTTCATAACTTGTATGGAGGGGTTGATCATTTTGGAGCCACTTTCCCTCTGAGTGCAAGAACTCTCTTCTTGTTTTGCGTCTGTACTCGTTTGGCACTCGTTACTTTGAGCATTCATCATGTTTTCTTCATCTTTTGTTTTTGAAATTTCAGCTTCAGACTCCACAGTCTTATCACTATCCACTGCTCTTTGGCTTTCTTCCACCACAGCATGACTTTTTGGTTCATCGCAGTCTTCATTAAGCTCCTCTAAGTTATATATGTCTCCTTCTTCAGGTAACCTCTTCAGCCATTCATTGACCACCTCAGTGGGGGATGAACTGGGCAGGATGGAAGTGACCAGCCCAAAGTCATCAGGATCTTTGTGTTTTTGACCAAATTTACAGCTTTTGTCACTTTTATTAGTGTCACTTCCTTCTTTGCCTTTGGCCTCCAGTTGATCCTTTGCTATCCTCTTTGACACCAACTCTTCAGGAGTGGACGTCTCACAAATCTCTTTGATATTGTCTGAAGTGGACAGGGTTTGTGACAGGTCACTTTCACTTGACTCTGCGTGACGAATGACTGGTCGTGTGCCAGCTTTTGTTTGCTGTGCACTTTGGGAGGCTGTGGAGTTTTCAACAGTTACCTCGGCGCTTGTTTCTTCTGTACCCTCTCCTCCTGACTTGACTGTGTTAACGCTGTCTTTATCAGTTGTATCTTCTTTGTCTTTCTTCTGCAAACTGGGTGAAATCGCACCACTCGCACGTTGCCTTGCAGCTTTAGATGAACTGCTGGCTGTGGATATATCGGTCCTTGTGGATTTTTTAGATTTAACAGACAGGTGTGAGCGCACACTTAACGAACTTTGTGACTTTTCATCACTTTTCTTTCCCTGAACCTCAGGCGTCTTGGACTTCTTTGAGCGTGTCTTGGACTTTGTCGAAATGGCCGTGGGTGATCTGTCTTCACTCTCCTCTACTGTCACAGCAGGCACATCGGACAGATTGGACTTTACGGACACGGGACTAACTGTTCTTCCCTCCTTGTAAGTAGCACTTTCTTGAACTTGGCCATCAAAGACATTCGATTTTTTAGATTTTACTGAAACGTTGGGTTTTACGGACATGACACTTGGTGTTCTCTCCGGTTTTTCTTCAGTGTATTTGTCAGAAGAGCGGCTTGTTGATTCTTCAGCATGCGTTTCATGATCTTTTGATTCATTTGACTTGGTCGACGTGACACAGTGTTCATCAGGCTCTTTGCTTTTGATCGTCTCATTAGGGGTGCAGGTGTTGGACTGTATGGTGCTTGCAGAAGTATTTGACCTAACTGACAAGACACTTTGAGTCCTCTGTGTCTCTGTGGGTCCGCTCTGACTTGTTACGCTATCTGTGCTTTCTGCTTCTGTACCTTCCTCACATGAAGCTGTACGAGTAGGCGCCTGTGATTGTGTTAAGTTTGCAGATCTGTCCGACACAGCACTTGCTGCTCTCTCTGCTTCAGCAGGCACATCAGTGACTTTAGGCCCAGGTGATTTCCTAGATTTTTCTGAGTAAGTGGATTTGACTGATTTAGCTGACGAAGTGCTCGGTGCTCTCTCGGTGGCAGAAGTGTGAGACTTCAAGGATCTTTCGGATGTATGAGACAAACTGGTTTTGACTGATGTGCAGCTTGCAGATCGGCCTTCTGCTGTTTCATCACCGCAGTCCTCATTGGGACTCTCAGAGCATCGAGCAGCTGCAGCGACAGGACGAGCTGAAACGTTTGACTTGATCGTCTCATCGCTCTCAGGTCTTTCTTCACAATCAAGTTCTAAAGGACTTTCTGCTGCTGGAGCAGCTGACACTTTGGACCTATTAGATTTTGCAGAACTTCTTGACTTTGCAGACACAGCACTCTCCGATCGGCCTTGAGTACTTAATTCGTCATGCTCCCCCTCTGGAGCGTTAGAAGCAGAAAGGACGTGAGTTGAACTTGACTTTGGTCTGGTGTTCTCTTCAGTTGCAACGTGGATTGAACATTTTGACCCATTTGATCTTGAAGAAACATCTGTCTTGGCCGAATGTATTGACATTGAGCTCATTGATCCGCTTTCAATATCCTCTTCATCTTCTTGAGGATTTTCTTCATGAACCCGTTCAGCTTTGGGCTCACAAGGAACACCAGAAGCTTTTGATTTCTGTGATAATGTAGAAACAGTTGATGTTGATGAACTTGCTGATCTAGTAGACATATTGCTTGAACTTTGATCTTCATGTCCTTCACCACCAGAGATGTCCCCTTTGGCTTTTAACGTAGTAGATGCAGTAGAATGAGTAGACTTTGTTGTTTTGGCTGATAGTGCCCTGTGGGTTCTTTGTAGAGTTTCATTATCATCATCCTGTTCAGGATTTGGGGAGGTTGCGCCAGATGGAACTGAAACATCTGTTTGAACTGACTTTGCTGATTTAGTTGATTTGGCGCTCCGTGCAGACTTTGCTGATCTCCCAGAAACACGTGACTGAACTGATTTGGCTGACATGCTGCTAAGTGTTCTGTTCTCACTTTGCTCCGTGTTATTTCCGTCGTCAGTAATCTCCGAGCTTTCTTTAGCGGGACTTTGCAGCCTGTCTGACTGAGGTGACGCTAAACTCGTTCCCCTCTCATTAGTCTCCCCTTCAGCAGCTCTTACGTCAGAACTGTTGAAGCTGTCCTGAACTTTGGAAATGTGCGACCCTTCAGATGCTGTGGAAACACTGGGCTCAGGTGACGTCTCTGTTTCGGCTGACGGGTTGCTTGGAGCTCTGTCTGTGTGATTCTTGTCGCTCGGTCCCGCTGACTGAACAGATTTATCAGAAATCGTCGAGTTGGTGGATTTCACTGACGCAACACTGTGTGTCTCCTCTTCACCCTCACTGTCTGCCTCGTCTGGAGGAGCAGCAGGTTTTCCAGACTGAGCATCAGAAATGTTCGTTTTCACTGAAAGTGCTGAAGCATTTGACTTTGCAGACTTTGCAGAAGTTTCTGAGACACGTGACCGCGATGATGTGGTTGACATGCTGCTTTCTGCTCTTTCTGTGTCTTTATTGGGAACGGCTGGTCTTTCTTTTACCGGAGCACCAGCGAAAGATGTTGATTTGTTTGATTTTCCAGACCGGTTTGACACAACTGACTGGGGTGACGCACGTTCCTCTTCTCCCTGTTCTTCAGCTGTTTCTTTCTCCACCCCATCCTCCCAGCAAGCTCCTGCAGCTCCTTTTCTTTTAGACGCCGAAGAGACGTTTGACACGGTGGATTTTCCAGATCTGACAGACGAACTGCTCCGAGCTCGCTCCACGTCGTCATTTGGACCGGTTGCGTTGTTCTCTGCTGGATCATCCAGCTTTTTTGTTTTTGTCGATTTGACAGAATTTGTCGATTTGGTCGTTTTGGCTGAGAGTGCACTCGGTGCTCTCTCGTGTGTTTCCTCTGCATCGTCTCTTTCAGCAGGACTTCTGCCTGAACAAGCTTCAGAAATATTAGTTTGGGCTGATGTTGCTGAAGCGCTTGACTTTGCTGATTTAGTTGATAATGCACTTCGTGTTCTCTCCGCAGACTTGATGGATATTTCTGAAACGGATGACTGGACGGATTTTGCAGACACGCTGCTCGGTGGTCTTCCTTCGCGCTCTTCGTCTTTCTCTTCGTCAGTGGTCTTTGAGTCTTCTTCCAACAGAGCATCAGTTGTACAGTTAGATTTATTTGTTCTTACAGAAATATCTGAATCAACGGACTGGGGTGACGTTGGTCTGAAACTATTCTCGTCACGCTCTCCTTCAGCAACTCTTTGGTTGAGGTTGTGGAGCTCCTCCTCCAAGCAAACTGCAGCAACCTCCGATCTCTTAGATGCCCGAGAAACATTTGATTTCGTTGACTTTTCTGATCTCACAGACGTATTACTCTGAGCCCTCTCCACCCATTCTTCATGATTAGGTCTGTTTTTATCTGCTGGACCACGTGTTTTTGCCTTTGTAGATTTTGTAAAAGCAGTTTCATCTGCACCGTCGGGTATTTCAGCAGCTGCAGGAGTCTGAACGTCGGCCACATTTGATTGTGCTGAAGCACTTGATTTAGCAGATTGACCAGATGAAGCAGTCTGTGGTCTGTCTGCAGAAACCTGTGAATGAATTGTTTTGGCAGATGTGCTGCTTGGTGGTCTTTCCTCACTTTGCTCTCGGTCATGCTGTCCATCAGGCGCCTCTGAGGTTTTCTCCTGTAGAGCATCAGCGGAGCATTTTGACCTGGACGATCTCGCAGAATTAGTGGATTCAATCGTTTTTGCTGACATGGCACTCTGAGCTCTCTCTTGATTTTCATCCTCATCCTTTTGTTTACCAGGATTCATGCTCAGATGAACTTTTGTAGTATTTGATTTGGTAGATTTAGTAGATTTGCGTGAGCTTGTCGACTTAGCAGACAGAGCGCTCGACGCTCTCTCTGAATGGGATTCAGCTGCTCTTTCTTCACGTTTCACTTTCTCATTTTCTCCACGAAGGATCTCGGTGCCGTCAGCAGCTGGACTAGGAGCAGAATAGTTTGAACCTGATGAGATGTTTGACTTATCTGACAGTGCAGACACTGAGCTCACTGATTTTCTCTCTCCCTCAGCAGCAGTTTCTTCTGAAGCGTCATCCCAGACGTCTGTGGGAACACGCGCTGCAGAAGCATCAGACCTGGAGGATTTAACGGATGCAGCTGACATGTTGCTTGGGGCTCTTTCTCTCTGGTTATGACCTGCAGCTGAAACATCGTTTGGCTTAGATGGATTGGATTTTGCTGAAGCATTTGAAAAAGTGGATTTGGCCGATTTGACTGACATTACACTCAGTCCCCTCCCCTCATCACTGACATCGTCTTTATCTGATTTGTCACCACGATCCAACTCACTCGATCTCAATGAACTATTTGACGTGCAGCTTGCTCTTCCAGTAGTTTCTTGCTGATCATCTCCATTGCACGTATTAGACATGTCTGGTGCTTCTTTTTCTTCACTTTGCTCTCCAGTATTTCCATCCGTGGTATCATCACCACTTCCAGAACTAAGAATCACTGTGTTTTTAGATTTGTTAGACTTTGCAGACGTGTTTGACTTGACTGACTGTGATCTTTGCTCACCCTCTCCTTTGTTACTTACTTTATCTGAGACGTCAGCACTTTCTGTAACTCCAACCTCGGAAGATCTCGACTTCCTGGAGCCATTAAATTGATCAGATTTTGCACTTTGCGCGCTCACTTCAGGTTCATCCTCATTTTCTTCCGCGTCTGAGTGCTGACTGCTTTCCTCTTCAGATGCCTCACATGCGATATGTTTTAATTCAGCAGACACGCTGGAGAAAGCAGACATCACGCTTGGTGTCCTCTGCTCTGAATCCTCCTCGGCTTGTTTTTCACTTGCGGCGCAGGATCTTTGTGATCTTTTTGATCTGGCAGAGGCTTTGGATTTTGTTGATACAGAACTTAATGGTCTTTTCACTTCTACCTCCTCCCCTGACTTCACAGATGCCACAGACACACAGCTGGATGGTCTCGCTTGTGTGTCGTCATCATCACCTGTCTGTATTCGTTCAGCTGCATCTTCTAAACCATCAGAATTGCGTTTTGTTGAGGCATTTGACTGAACTATGGCACTTTTGGATCCCATCGTACCTTCTTTGTAGGACGTGTGTGATTTGACAGACATGGAACTGGATTGAGCTCTTTCCAATTCACCTTCTCCTTCAGCTCGGGTCTCGATTTGTCCCTTTGTTTCATCCTGAGGGTTTGCAGAGGCTCCACAATGACAAGCATGGGAGGGTTTTGAGGTTTTCATTTTTCTTGAGCGTCCTGCTTGATTTGAAGTTTTATCCATGGAAACGGTGGATACATGTGGATCAGGTGATCCTGTATCCAACATTTTGCCTCCAGTGGTCACTTTTGTTTCAGGCTTGCGCTTGTGGGAAGATGTCCTTGAAGTCACATCCTTACCATCTTCATTCTGATTTTCCTCATCACCTGCTAATATTCCAGAAGTGCAACTACCAGCTTGAACTTGTTCTGATCCTGGAGCGGTAGTGACATCATGCTCATTGTCTGTGCATCCGTGCAAACCAGCCGTGTGACTTTTGTTTCGTTTGGACTTTGAAGAGCACGTCTCACTCTGGATTGTGCAAAACTCCACCGTCTCAGCTGCCTGAGTGCTCTGTGTTACACAAGCCTCTCTCTCCACCACCCCCTCCATCACTTCTTCACTCGATCTGGACACAGTCTGCCTTTCGACCACCGTTTTTCTAGAAACCACTGTGAGCGAGGACGCACTTGAGCTTGAAGTTAAAACGCAGCGGCGGGCAGCGTGCGTCCTCGGTGCATGCTTACCGTTGTCCTGATCCTGACAGTGGCTGCAGCAGCGAGCACAGTGAGCCTCCTCTGTGTGTCCTTGGCTGTGCTGAGTGAAACAAGCATCATCAGCAGAAATATTTTCCCATTCTGAACAGCTGACATCACAAACTTGTGCCAAATGGGGATTATTGTGTCCTTGGATGGGATCGCCGGTTCCACTTCTTGACTTTCTTACTTTTGTAGACCACTGTAACGTTTGGTCGTTTTGTAGTCTGAAGCGTACTTTCATCTCCATGGTCAAACTACCATCTTTATGAACACGGACCAGTTTCTCGATGTCGTCTTCTCGCATACTGTCGCCGGTGGGTGGGCCGGAACCAACAGCGTTTGGAGAGTCTGCTCCGTCTGGTCCGGACTTTTCCGACGACACGGACTGCTTGGCAGCTCTGCTGTAAGATTCAGGATTTGGAGGGATGGCGCTCGTCTTTGTAGCGAGTCCTTTGTTTGTCGTTCAGCCATAAAAAAGAGACAAATATAAAAAAAACTGTTATCTTTAGGAACCATCAGTACAGCAAGCTATTTTATTAAAAACAACATATAAAACCTTATTTTCAACATGTTTTGGAGACAAGATCACAGTCTTCGGTATCATAACATTTCAAATACAGGATCAAAAGACTCTGTCAGGAAAATAAACCTTTGCCCCTACTTTCATTTCCATCCGTGCGTCCGGTGGAGCGTGATCTCACACTCAGCTTTGGAAGCTTGTTGTCGCTGGATGTTTTCCGAAAGCTCTCCGTGACAGAAGGGTGAGTGGGCTCCCGTCCAACACAGATGAGGACGCCTGGACACTGCAGAAGACTCTGAACACTGTCAATCTGAAAGAAAAAAAGGCATCATTGATTTGCAGATTATTTAATCAAATCTTATCTCACACTAAGTTCTTCAAATGATCAAATGTGTTTATAACAAAGTATTTAATGTGAAGAGAAACAAACCTGTCAAGATCAAGCAAAAAGAGGGCTCTGGTTTTAGTTTTATTGGCATTTTATTTAAAGATAATTAGTCGTAATAATGTAATGGTAAAAAAGTTTACACGCTGCCTTTTTCTTGCTATTTACACAATCAGAACTTTCAAAAAAAAAGGGGGGGGGGGAGCTCAAATCTATTTGCTTTTCGTAACTCTTCTGTGTCAATGATCCTTTTAATTGTTTCTGGATCGTTCAGCGCAGCAGCAAACAAGAACAATATGGGCTCATAAATCAGTCACCACGTACTTGACCAAATATTTACCCATCAAAGTTGTAGAATATGATTTAAAGTAACTTTTTCTACTTGTTAACTTCATTTCCCAGTTAGCTTTTTAATAGTGATTACTGCTGCCTATTGTTATTTTTTATATTATTGACAACTAGTTTTGTGGGGGAAAAGGCATGCTGAAACATTGAGTGTTTTTTTTAAAGTCTGCTCATAGAGTTTTGTTGATAGTGCAGTTTTACATTTTAAACCCAGTGTCGGAAACAGCAGATGAATGGCTTCATCTGGGGTCACACAAAGCTCAGATGAAGATAATTAATCGCCACAGTGGAAGACACGTTTCTGAAACACCTCTGGTATCAGAGCAGGGGAGTTTCAACGTTGACCTGCTTCTCTTCTCTCAAAAATAGCTCTGATTTGACCAAGATTAATGGGGGTTCGGAAAAATATCCACAGTCTGAATGTGTGTGCGAGAAGGAAAATCCCCATTTCACTCTCTCACCTAACATTTATCCCTGCTAGATTTCAAAAGCTACTTAGTGCAAACTAAATGTACATCATTTCTGAATGCACTTGTCCTATAAGCTACACTTGGCATCTTGCTCAACATTACACTCGGTGGAGTACCGCCACATTTATATTTAGAAGAACTTTTAATCTTTCACAAAAACTTTGACAACAGAAGGAAAAGTTGACTCACCAGAAGCATTGATTACATTAATGATAAGAAAAACATCCTGACAGTTTTAACCAACAATATGTTCTGTCCTGTGAAAACATTACATTTTTTGGTAACACTTTACAATAAGGTACACAAAATTGGATTAACTACTAGGGAATGCCTCAGGAACAAATCAGGACCTTGTAAATGAAGAGGAACTAATCAACAACTAATGGGTAGTTACCAAGGAAACCAATGAGAAAATAATCAGGAGCTAATGGGTAATTAACCACTACTTACCGGGGAACATACAGCCAACCTTATTAGGGCACTACTGGTTAGTTACATGTAAATCAAGAGGAACTAATCAATAACTAATGGGTAGTTTCCAAAGAAACCAATGAGAAAATAATCAGGAGCTAATGGGTAATTAACCATTACTTACCGGGGAACATACAGCCAAGCCTTATTAGGGAACTACTGGTTAGTTACATGTAATCAAGAGGAACTAATCAATAACTAATAGGTAGTTTCCAAGGAAACCAATGAGAAAATAATCAGGAGCTAATGGGTAGTTAACCAGTACTTAATGGGGAACACACAGCCAAGCCTTATTAGGGAACTACTGGTTAGTTACAACAGAAACAGGAGAAATCCCCCATGTGGGTTCTGGATAAACCCTGCACCAGTGAGGTCACAGCTCGTAATTGTCAAAAACCTGTTCACTACTGACTACTGATATTACTG
>JAVCKU010000065.1:13047631-13061614 GCA_032273985.1 Hypsolebias coamazonicus
CAATGTAATCAAAAATCATTGAAAAAAATTCAAGAGATAGAAGTATTTTACGTTTCACACATCATCTTGGGAGCTATAAGATGTCAACGAGGGCCACACTTGGGCCCTGGGCCTCGAGTTTGACACATATGATCTGGTTTATCAATAATCTGTATAAATAACACACGTATGTTTTGAATTTAAACAGAAATTCACTACATTGAGACAGGAAATGCAAATCCTGATTCAATAATACTGTATAGCACATGTAAAGAGTCTTTGTGCTTTTGTGTACAAACTGAAATAAAGAGGTAGAATATGTTTTTTTTCATTATTATAATGTTTTTAAGCTATAACAGCTTAAGCCAATAATTAAACAGTTCTGTGGTACAGTGAGTTAGTCTCTCAGTCCCATTTTAACAGCTTTTACTCTCATTTTGTATTAATCAGAGAAAACATGAAATAGACTGCTTATTATTTTTATTATTTTTCTGTGCATTTGTGACTTTTAATATACTTTGCAGATTGCTTTAACATATTACTGACTATTTTCAAAGCAGAACCTATATCGTTTTAGCCGTTTTAACATGTCACTGCAGTGTGAGTTCACTCTTTATCACTCATTTCCTGGTGTAAAGGTTGGTCAGTTAAACTAATGTATGCTTTCATAACACATCAGCGGCATCATCTACGCAAAGAACAACTACACCAAGAGTTAAAATGCGACTGTTCTAATTTTACTGCATGAATTACAATTTGCTGAAGCATCAGAAGCTTAATGGGCCTCAGTGTGTCTCGCGCGCTGTCATCAGGCAGTCTGGTGGTTTGCTTTGTCTGTCCTCCACAGTAGTTGTTAAAAGGGGCCTCTCTCACACTGCTGAACTTATAACATCACTCATCTAAACCATTACGCCGTCTGCTCTTCAGGATGCGTGCTGAGTAAACTCCGTTAGCGCTGGACAACGAGGCCGTTGGATGAAATGGAAAGAAACGGGGTGATTCAAGATCAAAAACACGGCCCTCTCTGTTGGTTTTAAAATAGCTCTTGCCAAATTCCTTTAATGTTTGGACAAGGGGTTGTATCATTGGTTGTGACTGGGTGTCTAAAGAATAAAAGCATCTCAAGAAATACAAACTAACCTTTAGAAAATACTTGTTGTACTCACACTTAATTTGACATAAAGTTAAAAGCATAACAGCAAAAATGATGGAGTTGTGCTCCAAAAGTTGCTCAGTTGTAGCTCATCTGATGGTTATTTCTCAGCGTTTCATTCCAATTCAGCCAGTGATTCATGAGATATTTTGTTGGCAAAACAGACAAACACAGGCATGTGGGCAAAACCATTGTCGCTCTGCCTTTGCCGTTGGTGGCGGGAGATAACCAACCTCAAAATTCCTCTTCCAGTTCTTCCCACACTGTGAGCTCCCACGCCGAACACATAAGGACGTTCTATCTCTTAAATGGAACAACCACATTGCAATTAGGAAGCACAATAGGAACATCCTCCTCTACATTGAGGTGAAGAGTTACACACCCCATGGGAGAATCTGCAGCTGTCAAAAACAAGGCAGATAGCGCTGCAGCGTGCATGCATCCATGGACCAGTGCAATCTGTGAGGGTGCAAAGAGCTGTGCAGGCCAGGGTGTAAAAATAGGACGTTCTGCAGTTTTGCATCACTCCTTTAAACTAAAACGCTTGTTATGTCAGAGGCTGTCTCAGCTCTGGACATCCTTAGAAACATTTCAATACAGAATTTTAAAGCTCTTATTAAAATGTTGAGCTTACAGATGTTGTTCAAGAAGAAAAGCACATTTCTCAATCCGTTTTCTTCTCGCTCGCCCTCTTTTGCACATTCTGTCGTGTTGAGCCAAAGCTTCGCTGCCTGTGTGCCGGTTTGGTAATCGGTCGAGTAAAATGGAAATTTAGCCTTCTCCTTCTCCGGGTTGGCAGCCGTGCGCTGGCCTCCCCTCTGCGCCTGTATCTGCTTAGAACAGGTGCCCGATCCCGCTCAGCTGCAGCATTCACGGCGCAGGTACGGGTGGGAGGCCCTTGGCTGCTCGTCCCGTCCCCCAAGTTTTCCAGGGGTCCCCATCTGCCGTCCCCGCACATCCACTGCCACATGGCACCCGTCCCTCGACGAGTCTGGTCCATTCTTCGTCCGGCGACGTGCACGCCTGCCTGCCACCCCAAACTCTGCCTGGTTTGGAGCCACAATGAGATGAAGAATAGCTGCACCCATAATCCCTTGCTGTGAAATGTGTGTTTGTGTGTGTGTTTTTCCCTCTTCTCTTCCTTTTGGGCAGATTTAGGTCCAAGAACAAATTGTAAACAGGTTATTATGCTGCTGTAACACACTCCAACTGGAGATACACTCCAACAGCATTCACATGTGTAAATGTGTTTTAATCCATCACTTGGAGTGTTTTCATTTGATGCAAAGTTTGCTGCGTTCAGTGTGATTCAACCACGTATCTTGTTCAAATTATTCTTATAAATGTGATGAAATTTGAACAAGATTGACGCATGACCAACAAGAACAGGGTACAGTATTCATATTGCAAACATTTTATTATTATTTTATGCTCCCTTCTTCAGGGGTCACCGCAGCAAACTAACTCACATGAAGACTTGGCGATTATTTTTACGCCGGATGTCCTTCCTGACGCAACCACAGACCACCGAGCTACCACAGCCCTCTGCGTGGAGCAGAGAGCTGACATCTAGGGCACCAGGGGAGCAGATGGTGGGGGTACCTTGCTCAAGGGCCCAGAGTGGGGCAAATGAGGGTGGAGACAGATGTGGGTGTTTCACCTTTCCTACCCACATTTTGATGTTGTCGATCCAAGGGATTGAACCAACGATCTTCCCATCACAGGTTCGTCTTCATATATTCATATTTATTTATTTATTTATAGTAAGGTTAATCAAACTAGAGCTGCCATTTCTAACCTGGAGCCCGGTCCCGCCTGACCCTAATTAGGGCCGGGTAGGGCCATAATAATGTGCGGGCAGGGCCGGTGTCGGGCCTTTGATTGTGTCAGCAGATGCACATGGCTGACAATCCAATTATATGGCAACATGGCTTGCCATACCTTCGCCAGTCACACGCGGCCATTTGACTGCGTGCTGACCGGCCTTGAAGGAGTTAAAAAGTTCAGTTAAGCTTCAGATGGACTACTGCAGCGATCCATCAGCCCGAATGGACGTTCATTCAGCCGCTGCATTCAGGGGACGTGCGCGGCCGACGGCCCAAACAGGTGAGATCACAAAACATCTGACATGTCAGAGCAGGGTCAGCGTCTGAATAATGCAGAATGCAGGCAGAAGCCTGCTCTTCAGCTGACGGTTAGTAACTATATAAGCAGTCAAAGCTTAAATAAAAATGTCGGTGGGGTTTCGGGTTCAGACTTGTAATTTATCAGATCGGGTGGGGTTCGGAAATGATGGCTGCGGGCTGGGGTCGGGTCGGATATTTTGGGCCCGAATGCAACTCTAGATCAAACATGTGCTCTGGTATTTTTTTAAGTGTTAGATTTTAAACAACCAACAAGGACAAAAATTTAAACGAACCATATTCATGATCTTGGCAGCCATTTTTAGTTACATCAATCAAGCGCATTTTTCATCTGTCAAACACACCAAAGTATCATGTAGTGTATTTTTAAACGGAGCCTCGGTCTCCATTACTGATACATGCCTTGGTCACGTAGTTCAAATCAGCTACTTCCTCTTGACCTGAAATGAATACATTAAGAACGTCATGAAGCTCAGATCATCTGCTTCTAAATGTGATGTGGCTGGACGCTCCCTCCTTCTCAACACAATGGACTGTGGACCAAGCAGACAGTTCGCCTCCTCTGTTCCTCCTGAGGAGCTGATCAGTGATCAGTGTGCGCCTCAGTCCCATCAAATGGATAATCCTTTACACAGCTGTGAAGACTCTGGGTGCTGTCCACCCACACACACACACAGAAGAGCCTTACGCTCCTACCTTAACACCGTTGGCGCTTCGTTTAGACCAGCAGTCTTGTTTGTTTGCCCAGGGAAGTGACATGACGGCAGGGGAGGAAATAGGAAACATAACAGACTACCTGACAGACTCATTCCACGGCTTGACCTGAGCCTGGAATGAAGCCAGGCAGCAATCAGAGAGAAATAACAAGGGGAGCCTCTTTTGTTTGTTCAGCCTATATCCTTAAAATCACAAATACTGCACATCTTAAGATCTGCAAGTGTGTGAAAATTTCAATTTGTCAAATTAGTAGCATTGTTATGGGTAAAAAGGTGCTGTGTGAAGATCATTTATCACAGTTTAATGTGTTTAATGTCTGCAGTTATTCTCTCTTTTGCTTCATGATGGAATATTGCTGCTGAAACAGCATCTGTGGCTGTCTCTAGTTTTCAGGTTGATTAACGTCCTCACCTTTAGTCGGTCAACTTCTTGGAAGGAAAAAATTAAGGCTGACTTGTTGAGTGCTTTGCCCTCACTTCCTGAAACTTTGTGTTCTCAAGATCCACAAACACCAGCAAAACATTCCCTGCAGTAGTTGTCCGTTTTTTTTTAATTTCACTTAAAAGTTGATTAAACGGATTGTAATGTGCTCGTTAGAGATATGAGCATCTTCAGTAAAAGTACTCAAGCCAGACTTTGACGTGTCTGCACTAATGCAGCTCCACCCGTGTGAATGAAAAACAAAGACACAAAGTTAAATGAATAAAATTTAAAGATGCTCCACAAGTGTAGAAGAATAGTTTGATGAAACATCATAACTGGGGGAAAATAAAAGTTAATGTACACTAATTTATTAATAAAAATTGAGTTTATTATCTACCTAGAGGCAACGCATTAAGTTAAGCACTATCAAAAACAGCATTTATAATCAATTTGTCGATCTACGTCAAACACTGTTAAGAATAAAACAAACAAAAGATTCTATTTTGTTAAATTTGTGACATTTTAAGGCAATAAAAGGTCTCAAATAATGTCCACTTTAATCAAGTCTCCATAGAACAAAGTAGCACAATTTAATTTTTTAGAAAAATTGATATTTTCTGACATATTTTATTATACTGTAAAATTAAGAGTAGTTTTAGGTGGTTACTTGTTTTTATTTTTCTACAACACTTATATTGTTGTCAACTTAAAGTACCAATTCCACTGCTGTTTTACTATAAAATGATAAACTGCCATTTATGTGTGGCTTTATTTTTTTTAAATAGGTACATTATGTTTTCTGTAAAAACATTAGGAAGAAGAAATATTCTTTAAAGTAGATTTTACTAAACAAAATTGCACTTTTGGTGATTTTTACCCTCAAAATTCTCCATTTAAGGGATTTTCAATCTTGTTATAATAAAAAAATATGAACATTGTATTCTCGATGAGTTACGCTTCTGCTGTGTGCCAGTTGTGTCATGTGACGATGCTTTGTTGACGTTTGAGTCTTTGTCCTTGTCTGTGCTGCAGCGTCCTTCCCTGAGGTGGTGGGTGTGATTCTTCTGAAATTATACAGGTAGATTTTACCAAGGGAGTCTGCAACAGCACCCCAAGCTAGACCCTGACAACTCCAGAGCCGATGCCTCATCAAATGCACTTTTTCCCGCCCCAAACGCCTCTAGCTCTTCCGTCCACTTCCAAAAACGCTCAAGCTGACCCCTCCGGAGCGTTTCAAGCCCTGCAGGCATATGGGGAAATGATCTAACCTCAAAGAAATGAGCCCGCTGACCAGCTGCAAATACTGCTAACATGATGAATGTTGTCATTCTGCTCCGTTTAATCACATCCACAGCGAGGTGTCAAATGCATACAATCAAAGGGGAATATGGATAGCAAGAGGGGTCATGTTTCTATTTGCAATATGTTTGTGATGGAGATACGAGAGGCCTCGTCGACCAAGTCTCTGCTGAAAATTTGTGGAAGACGAGTCGGTAAGATGGTAATCAGCCCGGCAGTGCTTCCTCCCGCCTTCTGAACAGCAGGTCCCCTTCCCTCAACTCTGGCTCTTTTAATGCAAGGGCCCAACCAGGCCCAAACATCCTGACGGAGAACGGCCTTTTCCCCTTATCAGTCAGGAAACACCGCTCCTGCGGCACATCCTCTTTACAAGAAGCACGACTCAAACATTCCCCCAAAAAAAAAAAAAGAAGCAGGAAGACCAGCCAGACTCCAGGATTTGTCAAAAGCCCCCTGGATTCCTTTTCATAAAATAAAAAAAAAAATAAAAAAAGACAAATTCAGAAGAGTGAGGGCGAGGAAGGGACGAGTGAAGCGAGGAGAAAATGAAGGGCGAAAACAAAGAGCGCGTAAAACAGTCGACGAGGCCTTGGAATTCATATTTTTATTTCATTTATTTTTTTTGTACAGATTACAAAAGGTCTGCATCAGCAAGATATACCGTGGGGTGAGAAGGTGGAAGGAGCTGGGGGGGAAGGGGTGTCTTAAAATGGCAACTATGAGGCTCAAGAAAAACAAAGAGCGGTTGAGGTGGAGGCGTTTGGTGATGAACGCGCCTGTTTTACACTAATCCTCCCGACCAAAATGAAATGGAAAAAAGGAGACAAAAGCAGAAATGTAATGGCGGGAGGGAAAATGAAGAGCGGCCAAACATCTCAACAGAACCCAAATAAAGTGACACTTCATCCAAACATGGTGAGATCGCTTAAATAAGTTATAATAAAGTTGCTTTTTTTTTTTACCCAAACATGAAAGTCATAAAATATAAAAGGACACATATAGGTTTTAATATTTCTTTTTTTTTTATTTTAGGCATTTATTCATTGTAATCAAATGCATCTCAATGGCTTTACATGTTTCACTTAATGACGTTGTCCTGTTATTGACAATGAAATGACAAGTGTTCTTTCTACTGTCACCAGAAGGGCAATATAATGCATAAAAACGGACGGACCTATTCATTAATTCACGATTTTGTAAGCCTAAATCAGCATACAGTTACAGCTACTGTTATTATTTTTACTGTAGAGGTCGGTTATATATTAAGAATTACTTAAGAAGTATAAACGTCTTTCATTCTTCATTATACACATCAGCTCAGTTTAATTGCGTAAGGAAAAAAAAACTAGAACTTTGTTCAATAACAACTACTGAGGTAAGACTCCCAAACTGGTGAGAGCAAAAAAAAAAAAACATAATTACAAACGTTTGAACGGAAAGCTTCAATATTAGCATTAGACTTTAGGCAAAAACATCAAGGGACCTAAATTAGCTTTTAAAGAGCTTCTGTACATGCCTCGACTAACTGGTGTCGTTTCGATGGGCTAGCCTTTGACGACGGGGGTGGCATACAAGAATGTTTTGTCTCTGCGTCCCTGAGGTGTCCATCTCCTTATCTTCATGTTCCCCAAACCTCTACAGAAAATCAGTGATCCGTTTGTAATTGGTTAAAATCTCTCAAAGACGTTCAGAATTGTTTCCCCATAGTTGACTCGAAGCCAGCTGGGCTTTGGCTTCGATTTTGTTGAAAGATGCTTTGCTTCCCATCCAAGGAGCTTCTCGGATTCTCCTCGGATGAGAAGCAGAAGGTCTTCAAAAAGCAAATCTCAAGTCCCGTCGCCATTTTCAACGTCGCCTTGTCCTGGAAGAATCGGCACCAGCGTCTTTTCCTCGTCAGCAGCCAGCTGTGATGTTTCTAAACATGTTTGGTGTCTGTCACCAGTAAAAGTCTTGACACGTGCTTATGAGACGCTGTAGTTGTTGTAGTAGGCAGCTGTTGCGTCCGCGAGCACAGAGATGAGACTGGTTTCTGCGGTGCTGCTGGGACAGGCGGCGGCAGAGGCGGCGGCGGTCGATGCCACCTGGATGTGTCCTGTTACAGTCATGCTGCCGCCGTGTTCCAGGTGGAACCCACTCCCTGTGGAGTTCAGGTACTGGTCAAACTCATTGCGGTCCACCTCACCCAGAAGTTCAGCCTGGCTAAGCTGGTCCAAAGTTTCCAGGTGCCCCTGAGTCTCTGGTGGGGGGGACAGTTGACCCAGATGACCCTGGTGGAGACTGTGGTGAATCTGTGGGAATGAAGAGGAACTGTAGTAAGACAGGGGAGGGCCGGGTATCAGTCCGCTGCCGCCTCCGCTTTGGGGCATGTGAGGGATGTGGCCTAGATGTGTCCCCCCACAGTGGATTTGGTTCTGAGTGTAGTCAGTGTGGTAAGGGGGTGGGCTGCCCATGTGTGTGTGACTCTGGTGGTGCTCGTCTGAACACGAGGCCGTGGAAGAGCAGGAGACGGAAGAGCTACCAGACGTGGAGTAATAGGTGGGGGGGAGGTGCTCATGGTCCATGGCGTCTAAGGGGGACATCTCAGGAGGCGTGGGCAGGCCGTAGGGGTAGGTGTCAAAGTTGCTGCTGGAGCCAGCTGGGTCTCTGAAGGTTCTCACGCTGGGCAGAGAAGGGCTGGAGCCGGAGAACCCGCCGCCGATGCCGCCCTCGTCTTTGTCGTGGGGGTGAGTCAGGGCTCGCTCGGGCAGGGTGCCGTGATCCGGAGCCAGCCCGCTCAGGAGGAAGCCAGGGTCCACTCTCTTACAGATGCGCTTCAGCTGTTTCTTCCGGCGTGGACGGTACTTGTAGTTGGGATAGTCCTGCATGTGCTGCACCCGCAGCCGCTCGGCCTCCTCCACGTAGGGTCTCTTCTGTGGGGGAGTCAGGGCCTTCCATGACTTTCCTGCAGGCACAAAACGCATAAAAATTATAACTTTAGCTGCACTCTTGATAAAAGTTAAATAAAAGGTTTAAACTCATTCTTGAGCTTTTTGTTTTTAAACATAATTAAATAACGGAACCATTTTTGTCTTTCAAATATATTTTTTTTGTAACCAGAAAGTAAAAAATCTTTTATCTGAATACAAATATGGTTTTGTGTTAATATGATCTTACAACGAACAAAATGACTTCACATAAAAATGATTAAATCACAATGATAAAAAGTTATTAACACTTTGAAACTAATTATATCAAAACTACAACATTTTTTTTATTGAGGTGTTTTGAAACTTTGGAAAATATTTCTCAACAGTCAAATTTTGCAACTTAGATTTTATTTTTACATTAATATGGAAATCTCAACTATTTTAATTTTTTTAGACGAGCACATTTAGAAGTTTAAGCTGTTTTTTTGTCCTGATTTGAATCAGATTTGTAGTTTATTGCACACATTTATATCCTTATAAAAAGTTTAATTTTAGAAAGAGTTGATAAGAAATATCTTGGTTTGGTGACAGGGTTTTAAATCAAGATTAAAGCAACACGGTTTGCTTTAAGATCACTTTTTTACCACTGCAAAGACGTAATTTTGTCCATCATTCATTCATTCTTTCTTTCTTTCTTTTAAAAGGTGCCAATAAACTTTTATCTTTTAATCCATTCATTTATGTTTTAATTTATTCTTTAGGCGCTGCAGCCAAAAACCTTTAAGGCCCATATGAAAAAAAACGCTCCCTAAGTATCAAAAAGTGGCATAATAATAATAATAATAATACAGTAATAATAATAATAATACTAATACTAATAATAATTTTCAGAAACTTTGTTGTCTTACCCAACATTTTGCTGAGCTCTGCATTGTGCAGGTCCGGGTTCTGGACCGCCAGCCGTTTGCGCTCGTCTTTGGCCCAGACCATGAACGCGTTCATGGGCCGTCGGATGCGCGGTTCCGGCGCCTTGTCCACAGGAGTCCTGTGGGGGCCGTGTCCGTCGGGCACGTCTCCGTCTCCTGGAGGACACTCGAAGGACTCGGGCCACGACGAGTACGCGCTGATGAGAGCAGCCATCCTCCGCGCGCTCCCTCCTCTCCAAACTTAAGACGCGCGTCTGAGACAAGTTGCGCTCTTTTCTCTCTCTGGATCTGTTTGACTAAAACGATGAGAAACTAAAACTCTTGAAAAGAGAAAAGAAAAATCCAGCGGTGCTTTCTGTTGGGATATCAGCAGAGATTGACGCGCGCACATGCGGCACCTCCTCGCGCGTTCTGATTCTGTCTCTCCCGCTGGATGGGGGGGACGCGCTTTATATTTGAGGAGCAGGTTCCAGGAGACACCCTGGAGGACACTGGACTCCTCCTTGATTACAAGTTAAACCCCGTGAAAAGCGAAGGAGAGAGAGAGAGAGAGCAACATTTCATCACAACTCAACTTTCCTCCAGCTCTGTTATGTGTGTTATAGGTTGCTGTAAGAAAAAAGTTAATCTTAAAAAAAAAAAATAAAAATTAAAAATTAAAAAAAAATCACATGGGACATATTATTTTCAAGCAGAAAATCATTTTCAAATGCCTGGTTGTGACAGATATTTTGCAACTTCAGATTTTTTTTTTTTTTCTTTCTCTAGAAAAAACAAGGAAACCATTGCACGATGACAAACCCAACAAACCAGTTGTGCAGTCTGTACAACACCCAGAAAAGTTCACTGGTTGAGTGACAGTTTGACTGTTAGTTGAACTTCAAGTGCCAGTTTGTGTGCCAAGCAAAACACCATTTTCTCTTCAGTTGGCAGAGTTTTGTTGCTTTGTGTTGTTTAGAGGTGGTCCACCTTTCAACTGCATGCACAACAAAAGAATCAAAACATGTTCATTTGTTATCAGTTTGGACAGAGATTGGTTTCTGGAGCTTCTGCTGCACCAAAAAAAAAAAAAAAAAAAAAATGCACTGAACGGGCACACCCACACACAGAGACTGCAAACTAATCAGTTTCCTTCTGTGGCCAAAAGCGGGTGCATATCAAGTCCAGGAGTTCCTGTTGACAGGATCCTCGCAGGCTGCAGTCGTGGAGGAGCTCACACTCCCCCACACACACCCACACACTGCTCAACTACAGCTGATCACAGGTCAGGAGCTTATCACTGATGTTTAGAAGACACAAACGTGACCACATGTTGAAGATGTATCAATTGTTAGTTTGCACGGAGCATAAAACACATCTTGTTGTACCTCTGTCAACGTGACATGGAGCTCTCACCCCTCCTCCCAAACAGGAAGAGGATATGGCACCTGAAGCCACAGATTGTGCATGCTGCAGGCCCATCAGTGATATATGGGGCTGCACTTCCTCATGCTGCTCTGACATGAGCTGTGCCCATGTGTGACCAGTGAAAGTCAGAGAGAGGTGCCGCGATGGAAAGATCAGGTACAGTGCAGTTAGATGGATGATGTGAGACCTAAATTTCACCAACCGAAATGGGGAAATGGAAAAATTTAGAGCAGATGGCAGAAAATGTATGTTTTAAGCTGTAAAAACAATTAGTGATGTTGATGACTGTCAGTCTGAGGAGATGCACTAAACTCAGTCTTTTAAATAACCCCTTCTCATAGTGGATCAACCAGTTTGCTGGTGACAACCAAAACCAGCAGTTCACATGATAAGGGAGGAACATCAGCCTAATCGATCATTAATGCCCTGGTGGCCACTTGCCATCAGGTCATTCAGGGGCTGAGTGATAACCCCGCGTACGCGTGGTACTGTCCTCAGAGAGTTCATCCCTATACTCGAGCATACATTCTTGTGTAAATTCTCGCATATTCACACCAAATTCTTGTAGTCATTTCCTTAATTTTGTCATTTCTGCTATTCTTTCGGTCATGTCTTTGAATGTCCTCATATTCTTTCATTGACGTATCATATGAATTTCTATGTTTTCTTCTCTCCTCTAAGAGCCTCTCTTCGAAATTTACCTCCATTTTCGTTCACAAAGTGGGAAATGCAGTCTGTGTCACACACACACAAAAAAAAAAAAACAAAAAAAAAAAACAGATCAATGTGAACACAATTCCGGGCACACAGTTCCGTGCCGTTTATTGTGCGACACCACGTAACCGTACACGGTTGTAAAAATTGAGCTTTGCGCGTATAAGCCCTGCGGGGGTACGCTCGCACCTCTGTGTAGGTGTGTGTACCTCCACGTATGGACGTGTGCGGGCGTATACTGGGAGCTTAAAAAGGTGACAATCGGACATGGAGTCCTCCGCTCCTATTTAATGATGGACAGCTTCTCTTCACAAAGATGGCCTCCTTCACTCCTCTCTCAAACCATCGTTCCTCTCTATCCAGGATGTGAACATCTTCATCCCTGAAAGAATGACCGCTGGCCTGGAGATGAGTGTAGACCACAGAGTACTGGTCTGATGTTGTTGTTCTTCTGTGCTGGTCCATCCTTTTGGCCAGTGGCTGTTTATCCTGATGCCTGCTCAATAATCCAAGTAGAAAAATCTAAAAAAAAAAAAAAAAGTTAAGTCTGGTCCTTTGGACATTCAAAAAACAAAACACACAAAAAAAGGTAGAAACGTTTCGCCTTTCGTCCGAAAGACTTCCTCAGTCTGAGGAGCTGTATTCAGCTCAGTCTCATAAATAGCACCCTCTCACAGTGGATGTTTAGTTTCCTCGATGACTGATCACAGCCTCCAGCCACTGAACAGCAAAAACAATATTATTCTGTTTGTGGCGGGGGACTGGATCTTTGGGATGAACCAGTCTTTGCTGTAACACATGGGGTTTAAAAGCCACTGACGTCATGTTTAAAAAATAAAAGTCTCAGTTTCTCTGAAACTCCCGCAACATACAGAATATGACCACTGGTCTGGGTCTGGGTACCTCCTTTTCACCAGATGGCTGACTGGAGTCCTCTTTGGGTTTCTTCTCTGCTTTGAGCTAGTTTTGGTTGTCACCAGCCAACTGGTTGATCCACTAAGGGGCTATTTATAAGACTGAGTTTAGTGCAGCTGCACAGACTGACAAAGCCTTTTGGATAAAAGACAAAACATTTCAATTTTTTTTTAATCTGTCCAGAGGATCTGACTTATCTTAGACTTTTCTACCTGTATTATTGAGCATGCATCAGGATATTTTAACAAAGGTTTTAGTTTTCAGTTTGAACTAGGGTCACCAACTTTCAGAAACTGAAACAAAGGACTGGACAGGGTGACACAGAGGGAGGGGGTCAGTTATGGTCTGGATAATGTTTAGTTCTGACAAGTTGACTCCATTAAGAGTAATGTCATCAAGAAACAACTACACTTACCAGACAAACACATACAGGACCATGTTATAAGAGTTAAAAAAAACTGTTTAGATTTGCTACTTTTAGCTTTTAAGTAACTTTTGCTATTTTAGCATTTAGCCTTTTGTTATTTGGCCTTTCACTATGTTTAGCTGTTGTTTTGTCCCTTTTAGCTAATGTTGTTCTTTTTTTTATTTTAAATTTATTTATTTTTGCTTCAGCAAAGTAATTTCAGCTTCTGCCAGTTTTAAAAGCCAGCGCTCAGCATTTTCACAAAAAGTATAATGTGTCACATTAAACAAGTCATCCAATTAAATAATTCAATTCAGTTTATTTATATAGCACCAAGTCACAGCTGAAGTCATCTCTGGGCACTGAACAGAAACATTCATATGTAAAAATAACAAGTTAAGACTGAGAAGCAGCTTTGAATTTAACATAAACATCTTTCCCTGCAGAAAACTACATGGTTCCCCAGCAGTGATTAGATTAAATCACTTTCACTTGTTTCATTTGTCATCTACCAACAGATTTACTCTTAAAAATAAAGAAAAACTGTTTATTTTATCACTTTAATTGTGTTTTTAGTTTTAACGTGGGTCAATTTCATATTTTAAGGAACCATTTGAAATTCTAGTCCAAACATACAACAGTTAATGAGTTGGAAATATATAAAATTGTTCATAAAACAAACCTACTTTAAGCTATAATCACATGCATATTTACAATAAACTTTTTGGGTTTTGCTTGTTCAAAGTTTCAAGTTTAAAACATTTTCTCATGGTCATACTTGAAAAAGTAAGAATAAGAATCCCGTTGCAAAACTGAAAATAAGGGATTCAAAAAATGTTCAATACAAAAACAACTGGACTTTATTTGTAACAGAAGACGTTTCTCTCCTCATCCGAGGAGCTTTCTCAATTCAAAGAGCAGAGAGTGTGGGGTTCAGGTTTTAAAGGCTGAGATAAGATACACACATACCTATGTAGATTGACAAATCACACCT
>JAVCKU010000065.1:13080866-13091341 GCA_032273985.1 Hypsolebias coamazonicus
AAACTACAGGAAACCTTTGACCTCTGTAGTTGCAAACAAAGACTACTGTACAAAATATAAACAATGATTTTCACAGGTGTTCAAATACTTATTTGCAGCAGTAACAAACAAATGAAGTGGGAGAACTTGCAAAGTCACAGGGTGTTCAAATACTTATTTTCCTCACTGTATATAGTATTTTTTGTTGTTGTTGTTTTTGCTTCATAGAAAACATTCTAAAACCTCAAGTAAGACTAAGGAAAGGTATTATGGTTAATGACAGATTAGCTGATTATACTGGCTATACTTGTATAATAATACATAATGGATGACTTAAACGCAAAGTTGCCAAGTTTACTTGTACCAGAGTTTTGGAAAATTAAAATAGGTAAATATAGTTTTGCATAAGTAGGAACTGTTGCAAGGGTTTATTGTGGTAATTAGAATTTGACAGTGCAGCAAATGCCCATTTATTTTCTTAAAAATTGCCTTTTTGCAGTCTTCACCTTTTTTTTTCTTTTCAATAATTGCTCAACAATATTGGTTGGGTCTGTAATTGCATGAGTGTGCCCTCATTGTCCTGCCACAATAATAAATTTGGTGATACTCGGGGTCTATGGATCAGGGCCTGATTAGCCAGCTGTCTTTCCCTGATGGGCGCACAAGTCCAGCAGCCCATCCTTCATGAGCATGACGTGGGTGGACAGAAAAACAGGTGGATGCCTTATTTCATGGCAAATATGTAAACGATGCAGTAGACTAGCAAGACACTTGAAAATATCTTAAAAGCAAGTCCAATGTTAATTTTCTTGTCCTGAGTAAATAACGTTCACACAAAGTATGACAAAGGTATGAATAAATAAATAAAAATGAAACGCACAAAGGCCACTTATTGTGATACAAGAGAAGAAGCTTCCATAAAGAAATTGCTAAGAACACACATTATATGTAAATGAAAAGAAGCATTTTGTCCCCAGAGCAAAATGTTAATCACAAGTAACAAATAAGGACAACAGTATGCATGCGTTATGACTGGCCTGTATTTCTTCTTTATTATAGACTTAAATACAATCCCGACTCATAAAAATGGGGGTCCCACACCCCAACCCTTGGGAGAGAAGATACTTTGATTTATTAGATAAAAGAGTCAGTAATTAAATGGTAGTCTGTGACTGTAAACAGCTGAGAGGGCCTGAAATCTTTGGCTGTTAGCTCTACAAGGCTGTAATTATCCAGCTCCTATGTATTGTAGCTGAGGCCTGTAACTATGAGACAGACACCATATTCTTTTTTTTCTCCCTTTCTCCTTTTTGTCCTGCACTAATCTGTAAGTGTCAGGAAGCTGGCAGCAAGCTGGCAGGGAGCAGTCCACAGAACTGCCAGGGAGGTAAATGGCAAATGTGTGGTTTCTGTGTTTACAGGGGTGGTGGTGGTGTGGGGGGAGTTTGGCGGCTCTCAATATTTTCCTCAGTAAAAGTAAAAGGGTCTGTCAACAAACATGCTCAAGACAGAGAAAGCCTTTGCTGAAGGCAATAAGATGTTATCTGAGAATGGTCTACAGTACAATGAGCATAGCATCGTGCATGAGCGCGCCAGCCAGTTCAAATGGCAGCAACCGTGCTGCACTGATGCACGTTTACACCAGCATGCCCGTTCAACAGATCAGAGATGCAAGTTGATGGATAACAGAGCCGCGCGCACACACACACACACACACACAAAAAAAAATCTTTCCTTAGTTATTGTATTTCTATTCATAGTGGTAATTATAGGAAACAGTACACTCCCCACATAAAAAGATACCATGAAGCTGTCTGGTATAAAATTGTAGACATCAATTACTAGCTAGTTGAAATGCTTACCAAGTCAATATTTCTATTTTATCACACGGAGAAAAACAATTTAAATTTAAGAATACGAATGTCAAAGTAAAAAAAACCCTGCCTCTAATAATGGAAATTAAAGGCAGTTTTTAAACTAAAAAGGTTGAGTCAGGTCCTCTGGACGGATTCTTTTTTTGGTGAAACGTTCGTTTCGTCAAAGAAGAATCCATCCTTGTTAGATTTATCTACCTGGGTTATTGAGCATGCATGAAGACAGTTTTTTTAAACTACAGTAATTTGAAAATGACTGGCCCTGTTTCTTGTTTTTCCTTGGCACAAATAAAACTGACATCGTTTGTGGGCCTCAAATGTAACTTATTTTACCTGATAGTTTACTAAATAATTTTGTACTAAAATTACATTATGGTTGTGCGTTGTCAGCAAAATTTCATTGCTCAGCTCCGCCCATCAAAGTGCAGGCGCCTTGGTGACACATGTGCCAAATGTTCAAGTCTCTAACTCATGTCACCCCTGCTCTATATTCCTTAACGTGGTGGTATCAGGGGAGCCCCTGCTGATGCACAATCCTTCATGTGGACGATGCGTGGGCAGCAAACCCTTGCAACAGGTGCCACCCGATGAGGCCTGATCCTCCGGTCTTTGTGCCTGAACAGGAGTGGGAGTGGGAGAGGCCGTAGGGTCGCACTGACCTGATATCAGGGTGCACCATACCCGCTGTCTGGCTGGAGATTCAGACGTCAACTCGAGGCTTGTACCAAATTACACCAAGCCATTTTTCTTCTCTGACACGTTAGGGAGTAAAAGACTAATGAATGGATCAATGTTGGAACAACTTTAATGTTTGGGGGTGATCACAAAAAAACAATTACTCAACAAAAAATGTTAGATTTTGTTAATAGTCATTATTTATTTGTACTTTTTTTTTTTTTTAAGTTCAAAGTTGTAAAATGAAAGTTGAAATCGCTGATGGTACTAAGTTAAAGTCAAATAAGCATTAGAGAAGAAAAAATCAGTCTTATGCAGGTCAGATTAAGAAAATTAGTTTTCTTATTTATTTATTACTGAGTTTTTCTTTATTTATTGTATTGCCAAATCTTCAAAATCATTATTTAAAAACAAAATTTACATTTAAAAGAAAATGCAAACCACCTTCTAAAAAGAAAAAAAGGCAATCTAGGTGGACCAAAAAATACTACTGCTTGTTTCCAGCTTTCAACTGGGCTGGCGGCTTTAAAAAATGACTAACTTTTGTTGATGTATGAATCGGCGGGGAGTCTATTTATCAGCAGGCCCTCTGCGGTCGCCCACTTGGGTCCCTCAAGCCACAAGCCGCGTCGCTCCCCTTTGACTGATTAATTATCCAATCAGAGGACATTTTTCACTGGGCGGCAGAATGGTTTATTTCAGCTAATGCCGGGCTTTCGAGCCGAGGCCCGTTGGAGCCTCGTCGGCTCTTTCGGCCTGCCTGAGTGGCTGGGCAGCGGGGCAAGGGAGATAAATCAAGCTAGGCTGGCCCTCCATGTGGCTCCCCTAACTAAACCCCCTGAGGAGGGCATGAAGTGCAGGGGTGGTGAAGAAAGGGGGAGGAGAGCGAGCAGGACGGCCAGGGGCGCTGCTCACCCGCCGATAAGCACAGGGAGCACAGGGCTGCCAAAGTCCCTTCATTTAGGAGTGGCCGGCGCGTTTTGATATCTCGGCAGCAAGAGCCTGTCGTTTGTCATGCGGTGAGTAATTGTGTTGAGGGGTGCAAGAGAAGGCAGGAGATGGAGGAGGTATGCAAGCGTGGGATAGATGATGGATAACCAAAAACCATGTGGATGGACAAGTGCTACACCACAGCTTCAGTTCAAGTAGTGTAAATTATGGCTTTAAGCATACATTTTTAAGTCTTTACAGTAAAACAAAAATGCTGTGGGTGAAATTGTGATCATTTATTTTCTTAAATCAAGTATTTACATAAAAACACTAAACTAAAATCTAAGTCTTTACTGTTTAATTTTGTGCTTTTGGCATTGTAATAGGATTTTCTCTGGACTGTTGCATCAAACATTTTTCTTACATCCGTTTCCTTTGTAGTATAAAAATGTGTCAATGTAAAAGTAAAGTTAAACGTAAACATGAAACTATAAAAAGGAAAAAAGTTTGCCTTGTATCTATAAAGAGTTTGTAACCTCAAGAGTAGAAATGTAGGTGACATAAATATTAAGAGCCTACGTGTAAAATACAATTAATACGTTCTTCTCGTATGTTCTCACGCTATTTTAACACACAACTAGTGCTGCCTTTGATGAACTGAAGGCTGTGGGACAGTTGACGGTGTGTCTGTGTGCTTGTCTGTTTCATGGAGCGTTGTGAGCGGCGATAAGGGGCGAGCAGGAAACACATCACTGTGGAGGAAGGAAAACACCCGCAGTGGGGGACTTGTGGAAGGGATGCTGGAGAGACAGCAGTGGGTGGTGGATGAAGAGCTGGAAGATTCATGAGGGGAAGAAGGGAAGGTCTAAAGAAGTCCATGCAGATTTGTTTGGGCCTCTGGGCCTTACCTTGTCAGGATGCAGATAAGTGTTAATGTGATCAAACACACCAGGATCCCAAAGCTCCCAACATGTATGAATATAACATGATTTTCCATGTGTACTTACAGAATACTTTTTTTTTTTTTGGTTTGTTTTTGTTTAGCATTGCTAAATGTCTATAAGCAAAGGTCACCAACAGTGTCACAAACACACTCACCAACTCAATGGAGATCAGGCAAAATGCCTTAAGCTTGATTGGTCAATCATATTTTTTTTACCAGCAGCCTCAAACGTTGCTTAGCTTCAACACAAAGCCTCATGGGAAACCATTGTAATGTTTGTCAGTGTTTTCAATATGGTCAATGGTGCCCCTTCTGGCTGAAAAATAACAACCCATAACCAACCGATTAAGGAGAAAATGATGGTGTGTATTGCCTTCATTTCCAGTGTTATTCAGCTAGGGAGGATCTGCCATTGTGATGTTGTGGCTCAGTCCCTGCATGGGAATAGAAGGCTTTTCTGTACAATTTATGGATTTTTAAGATGCCAATTTCTTCCAAGACAAATGTTCGAGATAAACACAGGAATGAAACAAGGTTTTTCTTTGCACTGGTGCCCAAACGTTAGTTTGTTTTTATCCTGCTGGCTTTTTTGATTTGTGTAAACTTGTGGTTATCCGTCTGGTTAAAGACAAAAAAATATATATATTTAATCATAAACACAAAGAATTGTAGATTCTTGTTTCATCTTCATATCTATGTTATTCTACCCTGTGTTCACCCAAAACAAACGCTATAGCACAAACCAAACAGCACAATACATGGTGGACTAATTGTGACTTTGAAGCCAATCATTTAACTGAAGAGGACAGATGTGACTCCATTACAGCACCTGTGAGATTCTCAGACTCCTCACAAACAACATTATCAGTAAATGACTTTATCTTTTAACTTCTATTAATATTAACTAATGAACTGCATCCACAAGTCAGTTAATTTTGCAAAGTTTGTTTGTAAAGATAGCAAAAAGCCATTTCCATGCATAAATGCAACTTGGAATTGCCTTAGCCTGCGAGTTATCTTTTAAAAAGCATGAAACCTATCATGTCATCAAGTGCCAAACTGACATTTGAAGTAGCCATGCACCGATGCCAATAGCAAAATAAACTTTTATGCAAGCATCATCACCTGGGATTTCTGTAAACCTCACAATTTTGACTTTAATAATTCCTTCTGGCTGATTTTACCCACTGATGTGATGCTCCAAGTCAGAGGCCGAAAAAAGAGAAGTGTGAAGGAGAGGAGGAAGTGGTAAGAGTGAAAATCCCTTAACTGGATTTAAGTGTTCTTGCCACCATCAGTGGCCTTTTGGCACTGTTAAAGCTGCACATGCCGACATGGATAATCTACAGCCAGAGGCTGTTTGGGAACCGGGCCCTGCAGTAGCAAAAGGATCGTATAAAGCCTGACAGTCTGGTAAGACCATCAGTACGGATGGTCACTAGCCATTACAAAGACAAATACACTCAAACCACCCGGCCAGTGGAATATCAGATCCCCTGTGGAGGCCCAACTATGACTAGGTTAAGATCAGAGGTTGGCCTGATCAGGCTAGATGAGAAAAATAGGAATATATAAATATGGTTCATAAAACAAAAGATAATTACCTGCTCTTGGTCGTTGGTAGATTTTGCCCTCTTCCCAAAGATACAGTTGAGGTCTGTTTCACTACGAGAGGATAAGTCCTTTCCTGAAAGCAATAAAAAGTTCACAAAAGAAAATAAAACTTTGTGAAACGCTTATTTTGGGTTCATTAGTTTTGCTTCATGTAACCAAAGATCATTAACAATGACATCTGTTAACTTAGCAGTGGCCAAGCTTTAATATTAACAGGTAGAATGCAATTCAAAGTGAATTTTCACGTGTTTTTGTGAAATGTGGTCAAAAGTTAAAAAAAAAAAAAAGATAAAAAGCAGAGGTCTGCGTGGTTTACTTTATGCTCGAAAGATAAAACAACTAAGAAAAATAAACTGACGAAAAGGTTCGCCGTGTCTCCCGAGTCCCATTTTTAAGCCGGGCCTCAAAGACTCCTGAAGCACGCAGTGGTCTGTCTCGAGCCTGGGTCCTGTTCATACAGCTGCATCCTCTTCCTTCAGCACGACTCTGATAACATTTGGTTATTTATTGCTTTTAAGCCTCTATCTTCCCTGCGCTTGACTTTGAAAGTCACTGTGGATGCACGTTTAAGGGGGTAACACCAAGAAAGTACTTTGAAAACTATAATAAATGAGGAGGGGGCGCCCTGTGGTGTTTGCCATCGACTGAACTTAGGTCAAATGTAAAATGATGCTCGATCTGACACTTCTAATGTTTGGAGACGGAAGTACCCATCCAAGTTTTTCTGCTGTAAGGCGAAAGTGCAAATAAAGTTCTGATAAAAAGAAGCTTAAACCTACTGTTCTCACAGGCTCCTAAAAGTTATTAAGAAGCATGGAACTTGGGTCAATTGGATAGAAATATGCAGCTGATGATTAAGATTTAAAAAAGGCAGGAAATGTGAGCACATAACAAGTCACACTAGATTTACAAGGCATTCATGCCAACTGTCAAAAGCACAAATAAGAGATTTAATTACAGAGGGTGTCATGTAATAATGCCAATAAACGTGAAAGCTGTAGGTGGCGATTCTAATAAAAGAAAGGAAAGGCTTACTGTAGTTTATGTGATTAGTTAAGTTCTGTCCAAACCTGCTGTTTAGATAAAATGCAACTAATAAATAAGCACAGTGCTACAAAAAGGCCACCACACAGAGCAGCGGCTGGAGATCTACGGTTAAATTCTGCATCAACCACCCTGGCTGGCCTGACAGGTGATAGATGGAGGCAGCAATTAAAACTGGGTTACTGGCTTATGCTTTGGAACTTGGACCTGAGCAGTGGAGATTTCTGTGCCTTTCCCCACAAACAAAGACTATCAATCCTTAGCGCTGACAAAAAAGGGAGCCGGCATAACAGGATATCAATAAAAAAAAGCAGGACACTAAGGAGGAGGCCAGTGAGAGAAGGAGCGGTGCACACTTTGAAGTCTCGCTGATGCTACTTTAGCCACAAATTATTTCAATACAAAACTAAAGCTAAATAAAGTCAGGCGTTTATTCAACAGATTCAGCTAATCATTTTACCACTAAAAACGCTGACCTTTCTCTCTTACCGTTGGTTGTTGGGAGAACTACATGAGTGTTATTACCTGACCTTTCAAGCCTCTCGTGTAACAAGCTTACCGGCAGTAAATCTATTACCAAGCCTTTACTTGGCAGCAACCTCACAGAAAAGGGAGTCAGCATCAGAGATGTTAGTGGAAGCATGCAAAGAGGCGTGGCAGATTATATGTTGCCACGTAACTCTGTGGTGTCCCATGGCAATTTATGATACAAACAGAACAGTGTGGCACAGTCTCAATGGAAGGAGACAATTATAAACAAAAATTAAATAGTACAGGACATCCTGTAGTTGCTGCCTACTGCTTTAAAGGCAACCCCAAATACCTGTATTTTCACCATGCAGATAACTTAAAATGCATTCACGCGCATGCACACTGAACGTTGAGGTTTATAAAATTTCTTAAACGCATTACTTAAAGCGTTAATTTCAGATTTCCAATTTCAACGGAAACTCATTAAAACAAAAGTTTTAGTGTCATTTTTGTTGCTGGACAACTGCCGCAGCCTCAGAATAGGAACAGACTGAAGTAGTTGTTGTGCCGAAGCACGTTCAACTGACGTTGAAAAATGCCAGACATATTGAAATGGTTTAAAACTAATCAGCTGTGTAAAAACTCAACCAGCTATTCCACTTAACCGGTTTCCTTTTCAGTTTTCTTACTGTCAAAAACGAAGTATTTCCAGGAAACTAGATGTCAAAACACATGAACAACAGGAGTGTAAATGGTTCCATTCGCTTTCATTCCTACGACACTTTTACTTTGGAAAAAACAGAGACATTGTGTTGTAAGTAAGTTTGAGCCTTGTGTAAATACAATAAAGCTGGCATGGGGGAAAAAAAGTGTTGCATATTCCAACTCTGCATGTTTTGTGAAGCCTTCCTGTAGATCTGTGAGCTTCAAATTTTAGTGCAAGTACCGGTGGTGGTAGGATTGTTGTGCATATGGACTCATAGCACCTAATCAAGATGCTCAAAGTGCTTTACAGTACAATGTGTGCTCTCATTTACCTCCACACGGCTTTCTACTAGATCTATACAAAGATAATCTGAACAAATCGTCTTATAAAGAATAATCACATTGGAGGCAGTGAGGGGTTCAGCCCAGGGACATTTCAGCATGTGACTGCTGGTGGAATCGAACCCCCAGCTCTCCCATTGGAGGACGACTGCTCTAACCACTCAGCCACCTACACACACAAGCACATGCGCACACGCCATATTTAAATGTATTATTTAAAATTTAAGTTCATTTTTTTATTTTTGGGGGTGGCACGGTGGATCAGTTGGTAGAGCTGTTGCCTCTCAGCGAGAAGGTTCTGGATCAAATCCCAGCTGGGGGCCATTCTGGGTGGTTTGCATGCGTGAGATTTCTCCAGGTACTCCGGTTTCCTCCCACATACCAAACACATGCACGTTAGTCTGATTGGTAACTCTAAATTGTCCTTAGGTTGTTTGTCTCATTTGTCCCTATGTGTCCCTGTGATGGACTGGAGACCTGTCCAGGGTGTACTGCTGAATATGGGCACTAGTGACCCCCGGGGCCCAAAATGGAAGAAGTGGGTAAAGATAATGGGTAAAGATAATGGATGGATGGATGCAAAAAAAAATTATCACCAAAAGTCATCCATACATTTTGAGGGTCGTATTATATACGGGAGTAAAATTCCACTGCACAAAATGTGTACAAGAGAATAGCGACATACACCGAACTATGCTGAGCTAAGCTAAGCAAGGCAAAGCTAAGCGCCACCTGCTCCTTCTTTCTGATGATACAGTCACTTGGAATTACTACATCTATAACCACAGCCTTCTTTTCTTGCTTGTTGACCACCACAATGTCTGGTTGGTTAGCCATCATCTGTTGGTCAGTCTGGATCTGAAAGTCTCACAGTATCTTAGCCCTTTCGTTCGTCACCCTTGGTTGAGTCTCCCACTTTGACTGTGGGACCTTAAGTACAAACTTGGCACACATGTTCCTGTACATTATTCCAGCCACTTGGTTATGGCGTTCCATGTATGCTTTGCCTGCATGGATCGTACACTAGGGGTGCACCGATTGCAGTTTTTTGGCCGATCGCCGATCACCGATTTTTACAAAGTCTGACCTGCCGATTCTGATTTAGGCCGATACCGATTTTGTTTTGGCCGATTTATCGGAGCACCCCTAAAATGAAGCTAAAAATACAAAAACTAAAGCTAAAAGTGACAAAAAGTTGATTGAAAACTAAGAGGCAAAAAGTCTAGTTAAAAAAAACTAATTTAAAGCTAAAGTAGTAAAACAGTAGAAGCCAAATGTAGCTAAAAGCTAAATATAGTGCAAGGCTAACTAAAAGATATAAGATACTGTATAAGTTGCCAAATGATAACTTAAAAGTACCAAAGTGCTATGTAAATGTAGCAAAACATAAACTAGAAGTTAAAAAAGCCACATAATAACTAAAATCTAACATAGCAGAATTGTAGCTAAAAGCTTAAAGTACCAAAATGAAGAAGCAATAAAAAAATAAAAAAAATTGCTAAAAGCAGCAAACAGCAGTCAGAAAGATAAGTGTCAAAAGGCTGGCTAAAATCACCCTAAAACTTTTTTATTATAAACTAAAGTAGTAAAAGAGCAACTAAAAGTTTTTAAAAAGTTCAAAGTGAATGGCTAACTAAAATATATAAATAGCTAAATAACTAAGAGCATCAAAATGTCATGTAAAAAGAACAAAACATAGACTAGACGCTCAAAAAAAATCTAAAAGGAGCTGAACGTTTAACATCTACACATCAAATCCCTCCTACAAGTCAATGTTCAGAAAACCACCCCTTTTCATTTCCACTGTTCTCAGTCAGTGATGTAAATAAACTGTTAAAAGGTCTTGATCCTAAAAAATCTGCAGGTCCAGATGAACTTCCACCTTATTTCTTAAGGCT
>JAVCKU010000065.1:13225691-13250871 GCA_032273985.1 Hypsolebias coamazonicus
TGCAACAGGTCCCTCTTGTAAATGAGTCCCCATGGCTCAACGAGGCTAGCCTGTATAAATAAAGGTTGAATGAATCTTGAGGTGTGCCACTCATCGCACACCTGACCCTGAACTGATAAAGAGTTTTCTTTTTGGAAGTTGAGGAGAAAACATGATCCTCTAGTCAGTTTTTGGAATGTTCTTTGTTCGTACAGTTCAGTGGCATCTCCAGCTTAAGGCTTGACCTCACGGCACTGAGGCGTCTGGCTCTTGTCAAAGGTTTCTGTCTGCATGGAGTTCTCCGTTTCCCCCTGCTTTTACATATTCTAGCTGGGAGAGCACTTCTGCGTAGCAAACTGCATCGCCTTATTTGCTTAAATCCAACACGGCAGCTTCTTTATGTTTCAGTGCTGAGCTTTGCATTTACACAACGCTCTTAAAAGTTCAACTTACAAAGCCACCGTTTTTTTTTTTTTTTTTGTTCCGACATCTCTCAGTATGCATCCAGCTTCGTGAGAGGACAACACCCTAAAACTCTCATGCAATCATAAACTGCAGATTAAGGCACACGTTATTTCCCTTTTGCATAATGTTACCTGCATGCATAAAGTACATCTTGATTTTATTTACCTCGTCTGCTCCAAAGTCACATCTTCAGATACAGTATGTGCTTAACAGTATACTTCATCAGAGGCACACTGCTGCTGAGTCACACAATGCATAGCAATGTAGATATTTACCTTCTACTCTGACGCTAGGCAAGTTAGACACAGTACAATAATTGCACTTTTCACTTTGCACCATTCAAAGATGACAGTGGGCACGTCATCTTATCAAAAGCGCTTCCTCGCCGCCTGATAAAATATCAAGTGATATTACCCCCTAACACGTCCCAAACTTTTTACAACTCAAAAAGTCTTCACTTGAGGGAATCATTGATTGGGAGGCATTTTACCGCTCCTTTTCCTGGGAGCAAAACAAATCACCTGGGGAGGACAGGAACTGACGCAGAGGAGCTGCTTCCCTCTCAGCAGAACCCCCAAAACGTCCACTGCGCTGGACCGGGAACGAAGCGGTAGCTCCTCTGCACACACTCAGCTCCTGTGAGCTCCAGTCTTTCTGACCTCACTGCGGCGCTCCAGTCCCGTCTCCACAACTCAGGCTGGGGACCAGGTGCTTATTCACCAGAGAGGAATAATCCAGGAGAAGACAAATCTCTTGGGTTTGTTTCAGTAATGACGCTGCTCGTCGCTCAGGCAGGGCTCGTGGTTCAACACGTCATGCAGCGAGGTCTCATGTTGAAGGGCTGAGGGTTGGGGTCAATCTGGAGGCAAGAAAAAACAACATCAGCGGGCATGAGCAGAGCTTTTGGCCAATAATCTGTTGTTTTTTATACAGCCCGGCGAAGTTCTCAGCTCGACTCACCTCGCAGTACACAGGTGGGGGTCGGAAACGAAACTCTTGGACAAAAGCCATAAGGGGTCGCTCCATGATCCCACTCAGGTCTTCAGCCAGCTGAGGGACCGCTGCGTTGTTCCGCTGTTCTGCCTCCTCCTCCGTCACCACTGAGCTGTAATCTGGAGGCGCTACAGGGGAAAGAGGCAGGATTATAATTCCACTGGTCTGACTAATAAAAAGCAGAGGAACCATGGCTGCTGTTAAAACTTTACAACATCTGGCATCAGCTTTATTTTTCCCCTCTTGATCAGAGTTAAATTTCTCCTTTTTAAAAAAATAAAAATAAAGTGCCAGATGTTCCTATTTTCTACTAATTAAGCCCTCGTGCAAATCTACTGCGTCCCAGCCAGCATTAAAGGACACTTACGCTCAGGCTGCTCGGGGATGGCCATGCGCAGCCACTCCAGGTTGACGCTGTACTGGCTGCTGATGCTGGACGTCCGGCTGCCGAAGGGATGCAGGGGGATGGTGCCCACAACAAGCGGCAGCTCCAAACAAAGCTTGGACGTCCCGGGAACATCAACACAAACCTTCAGGAAGGAAAAAGAGGGACTTTCAGTGAAACGTGCGCCGACTCGAACATCGTCAGCAGCTACGCGGCTGCCGCCTGAGCTCACCTTCAGCATGTACTCCACTTTGATGATGCGACACTGAAGGATGGACGGACCCACGGGGGGGATCTTGATGGCGCGGCCGTGCCACGTCTCGCGGCTTCTTGCGCTCACGAGGTCGCCGCACAAAGTGGCCACAACCGAGCGCTTCTGTTTCATGGTGCCTCGGGCGATGAACGTCTGCGTTTGACTGATGAAGGCTTTGGGCATGATCGATCTGGAGGTGGAGTTGTCGAACTCTGCGAATACAGGGATCACCTCCCCTGCAGGGAAAGACGGCACGTTGAGACGTGTAGACACTTTAATGGACACAGTTGTGCTTATAGGTGCGTCAAGACTCGTACCTGGTGTGTAGCCTTTGCGGTCGATCTTTGCAGTCACAGAAACCTGTCCGAAGTTGCGGTACCACGCTCGTGCCATTTTATCCTTTGTTCCAGCCTGCGGTGCCTGAAAGTCGTAAAACTAAATCAGAACACGCTTCAAAACCTTTAAAAAATGACTGCGTGCAGGATTTAACGGGAGAGAGGAGACGCGCACCAGAAGAGCGGGCGTGTTAATGTCGATGGGCTCAATAACCGTAAACTCCTTCTTCACTTTCTTGACGGTGAACCACGGCCTGTGAAGCTTGACTTTGACCCAGTAACGGATGCTGCCGTGTTTCCCTTCGAAGGACGTGACCAGCGTCTCTTCTGGGAGCTGGAAACTGAACGGATACTCGTGTCTGCCGGCAGGAAGCACCGTCGCTTCGCCGTTATCTGAGGAGAAACGCAAAAAAACACTGTAAGTCAACAAATCTTTTTACTTTAGCTCAGTTAAGTTCATTATACAGTTGAGCTAAGAGTTCACAGAGTGCAAAACAAATTCCTAGAAACTGGTCTATTTATGGTGGTGTCACGTGGGTTTTCATGAAGCGCAGCGAAGTTTTATAGCACGCAAATAAAGCTATCAATCCAGCACCGTGACTCGTGTAATCACAAGCAGCAGCAGGTTTCTGCACAAAACGAACATTGATGACACTGGGGCAGACATTTGGCGCTTATCCATAGACGGGTCGCAGAGGCAACAGGTCTAGAAGAGAAACCCAGACATCCCCTCTGCCCGGCGACTTTCCAGCTCATTCTGGGGAAACCCGAGCCGTTCCCAGGCCGAGGAAACCCACAGTTCCTCCTGCGACTTCTGGGTCTTCCTCCTTTACCAGTGGGACCATTGCCACTGGTAATTCTTGCCCAAATCTCTATAGTTTTCTCCTGCACTCGGAGGAGTCGCCTCTTTTGTGCTGAAAACAAGTTTGCCTCCAGCTACAACACACAGCCAGTTTGAACTGCTCAGTTTTAACCCTGGCAGCACATGTTTAAGTTAATCAAACTTTTTTTTTTTTTTATTAAACCCATTTTGTCATGTGGATTTTCCCCCCATTTTATTCCTACTACTAAGTAAACCCTAATATGAGTTGCGTCTAATGAGCAGGAAAACAACATAAACCTGGCAAAGCCCCGGCTGTGAGCTTCCGGTCTACCCTTTAAACCAAAACAGCTTTGTGTTTAATGGATAAAGACAGAAACTTGAAGCTGCAGAGAAAAACAAGCCAGGATTTACTTGGGACAGGGCTGATGTGAGTCCCTTTGGCTTCAACAGATGTTTCCACAATGAGACAGCTGCTGAGCAGGTCAGCTCTTATAAGTCATTGACTGTGTTCATGAATGCTTGTGCTCTTCAAGGAAGTAAAATGTTATTTTTTTTTCTCGAATGCAACATAAAAGCAAGTCAAACTTTTAGTTTAAATCATGTTTCAGACAGCTGCATGCAGGGTGAGGAGGAACAGGTTTGCAGACACATACAAGTCTTTTTTGACTAAAAAAAGACTCTGACACTAAAACTCTGCTGAAAGAAATCAGCTAGTTTAGTGTTTTAGACAATAACGTGTTGCTTTAATGCTGGTTGATGAGGATGGGGAGTTGCGCTTCAGACCTGCAACCATCACCACCACCGAGCCCCTCTGGAGGACTGACCTGCCTGCAGCAGCACCTCTCTGCGGTTCAGGTACTCCACTTCGTCGCTGTAGTTCTGGGTGTACGCGGTGCTGGAGCCGGCCGAGCGGGACTCGGTCCAGTGAACTTTGGCGAAACCTTCAGCGTGAAGCTTCAGGGAGTCCACCTTGGACTCCCCGGAGAGCTCCACGACCACGCGCCCGGACACCACGTCCCCGCTGCTGAACACGGGAGGACAGTCCATCTCCGGGGAGTCGAAGACGATGTCAAACTTTCTCAACTTGTCGAAAATCATTGTTGCGGGTTGGGCGAATCTTCCAAAGAGGCAAAACCCAAGTGGCTTCTTTCCTTTTAGTTTTGCAGAGCGTTTAAATGGGCTAGCTCGGAGCCGTAGCTGTTGAAGTCTCGTGCGACTAGCTTAAACTGAGGACACAAAAAGACGGCAGCCCTATTTGGAGGCTGAGGCGGTGGGCGGGGCTTCAAAATTTAACATTATGTAAGGCGGCCAGAGAGGCAGGACGATGCGTTCAGGAACTCCTTCCTGGCTCCGAAGTTTTAGAATCCAAAGTTGTAAATAAGATTTATTAACCAAAAACACCACTGAGGTTTTGCATTGTAAATTTGAAAAGGTGAAACATTTTTAGGAGTTAGGAAAAAAAAAAAGTCAAATTGTTATTAGTGTTTAAAAAAATAGTAAAAATAGAGGAGGATATTTTACTTTTTTGTTTTTTTATATATGTATACATAAAAATTTGTTCCACGACATTTTTTATTTTTCTACACTTTTACAAGTTAACGCAGCAGCTGCTCGTATCGCAACAATTTTTTTACAAGAAATTGCAGCCGCTATGAAAAAAAAAATGAAACCAAAACTTGCTGCGGCTCGCAGTACGGGTCGAGCCTGAATGCAGCACCATAAATATGCCGACTGGGTGTGGAAGCTGGAGAGGAAAACAGGGTGATGATTGATGGTCCCAGGATCTTAGAAGAAAACAGGCTTACTGAGCATGCCTCAGTCTGGCAGAGCTCAGGTCACAGTTGTTTACTTCACAGCGTTCATGCCTTTTTGAACATTTTCCAAAGTGGAAAAAAACACAGTTATGCTACTCCAACCATTCAAGAGAACAAGTTGGTGTGTACAAGAAAGCTGCAAAATACAGCCCTTGTTTTTAATTTGCATAAATCATTTAATCTTTCAGACTTACTTTAAATGGTTTAAAAAAAAACATGTCTCAACAATTCCAACTTCAGAGTGAAATTATCCAAAACTCTGCTTTGCTAAAAACCCCAACTCGAAGGGGTTGTGCACTCTCTGTTCCCAGTGGAAGTGTCTTCAGGCTAAAATCAAGTCTGCACTGAGAAAAACACGCTTGTTTATTCCTTTGTTCCTTTGGATAAGGGCTCTCTGGTGCCACCTACAGGCCACACTGTGGCAGAAACCTGCAAGAAAGTCTGGCTGTTTTTGCAGCCTGAACTGGGACAGATACGTTTTTTTATTTATATATTTATTTTTGATTGTTTGTTTGCAAAGGGAGAAATAATTAAAGGACTCTTTCAAATTTGTTTTACACTTTAATTTGTTGCCAAATGTGATAGTTGCATCTATTTTTGCAGAAATAGCACATGAATATGAACGGCCAGGTCTCTCTGGTAAATGAGTCCTCGAGGCTCAATGGGATTAACCTGCCTAAATAAAGGTTGAATGAAAAAATGAATATCACAAGAAGATCATCAGTTTGTCCTGAATATTTGTGCAACATCTAAGGAAACAGATTTTATTTTTTTAATTATTATTGTTTTGAAGAGTCAGTTTTATAAAATTCAAATTTTATAATGTTTCCTTTGGCTTATGTTTTTCAATCATGGCTTTAAATTAAAGAAGTTCTTATCAGTGGAGCAAACACTATACATAATTGAAACACTATAGTCCACCATCTGCTGGTGGCAGTGAGCAGATCAGCTGTACCAGAGCAGCCTGGGAAACACTGATAGGAACATCGGTTCCCCTCCCTCCCTCTGTGAGATTAACCTGATGTTGGTGCAGAGAAAAGTACATTAATTATTCATTTTATCATGTTTGACCAAACAGCTGCTGAGTCCACAGTGTTGTATTGCAAGCATCAATATAAAAGCAAAAAGAGGGGTTCGTTTTCTAAATGAAGTTCTCTCAAGGTTTTTTTTGAAGAAATAAAGAAAAGTTTGAGGGAAAAAACTGAGAAGGAAACCCCAACATGTGTAAATATTCAAGTAAAACGTGGACTGACTCCAAAGTCTTTACAGAAAGAAAAAAAACCCGAAGAAAAACATCTTACGTTTTCAGTGGCGGGATGTAACTAAGTACAAATACTTTGTTACTGTACTTAAGTACATTTTTTCATGTATCTGTACTTTACTTAAGTAGAATTAAATGTGGGTACTTTTACTTTTACTCCACTACATTTTACATGAAGTATCTGTACTTCCTACTACACTACATTTCTATAATGTGTTGAGTTACAAGTTACATTCACGTTGCAGCTTTTTGATCTGTTCATTAGTTTGAAAGTAACTGATGTCGAGACGGGTGTTGGTCCATTGAATCACTGCAAAGTGGACAGGTAATGTTAGACCCACCTTCAAGAAGAGCTGGGACAATGACCTATACTCTAGTATATACGTCACTGAGCTGGGAGCACCCACAGCACAGCGTGCCAACAGGGCAAATCCGCTCACCTAAAGCCTGTCTTCTCTTTGTAGAAATGTTATCAAATTGTGTTTAGGGACCAACTGACCAAATAAGTCCATAATTATGGTTCAGAAGATATGCAACAGAAGCTCAGAAGCAGTTTCACAGACAGACAAAGCAGCAAAGCAAAACAGAGTGGGAGGGGAAGTGTCCGACCTCAGCAGAAGCAAGTGGTGAAGATCACATTCATACACTGATGGAACGCACATCGGAGGCAATGAGGAGTTCAGTGTTTTGCCCAGGGACACTTCGACGAACCTCCAACTCTTGCATTGGAGGACGACTGCTCTGACCACTCAGCCACAGCCGCCCACAGAGCTGACCTTTTCCTTGCCCCCCAGGGTTCCTGACTTTACCTGATTATATTCACAGTAAAAAAAAAAATAAAAAATAACTGAAATTGCCTTCCTGTTGTTGAGTTGTCCATATTCAGTCCTTTCGATCTGGGTATTCCATTCTTGTGACAGAAATGCTCCAGTCAGACAATACCACGCAGAAAGTGACTGAAGGTGAACAATCTCAACACTTTTTCATGTCACTGATTAAACACATTTAATAACTTAAAAATGCCCACCAACAGATTCTGTCACAGCAGAGGATTAGCCAGTCTTATATGGAGGAACTCAGAGGTATGATTTTGACAATTAAAATATTATCTCCAATCCTTCCTTCTACTCCAGCTCTCCATTCAGAGACAGTCAACCTGAGACAGATGTCCATTCCTGTTCCACCTGTTACTTGTGAGAAAAAATTTAAACCATCAGAACTCTTTTGTGGCAATCCTGAACTTTGTGGTGCATTTGTATTGCATTGGCAATTAGCATTCAAATCAGTGCCACAATCATACTATTCTGATGTTGCTAAGATCACTTATATAACCAGTCAGCTAAAAGGTGACACTCTCCATTGGGCTCATGCTTATAGGTCTGTAAATCCCATTGAGTCCTTGAGTTTTTCCACATTCTTTGATGAATACATACATGTGTTTGAACATCTTCTCCAGCAGGTGGAAGCAGTAAAATACCTTCTCACCCTGGGACAGGGTAGATGAACTATGTAGCGGCATGCCCTGGAATTCCGCATCGCCGCTGCATGTATGGGATGGGAAGAAACAGTACTCAGAAGCACCTTTATGCACTCCTCATCTAACTTTATAAAGGACCAACTAGCTTCAGAAGATGAGCCTCAGAGTCTCAATGAATAAATTAATCTCACCGTCCATGTTGATAATTGGTTCATGGAAGAAAGAGAGAATGACTACAAATTCCATCGTTGTTTCTGTTCTGGTCTACACCAGAGGCTGACACACACAGACACACACACACACACACACACACACATTCACCTGTATCGAACTACAACTACCAGAGCCACCTCCCTCTCAAGTTATGTCAGATGCCAACTCATGCACCTTTTTCGCAACCGGAGAAAGAGCCCATGCAAGTGGGATGTACTAGCCTCATTCCAGTGGAAAGACAAAGATGAATTGAAAATAATGCCTGCTTATATTGTAGTAAGATGGGACACTTTATTTCTTGTTTACTCTTCAGGGAAATTAGTTCTCTCACCAGTAAAGCAGGAGAAACTGGTGGGAAGTTCTACACTCTCTCCTGCCACTAGACTATTGCTGCCCACTTTGATTGTTTCTAGCCAGAATAAATTACCCATTTCAGCACTCGTGGAATCCGGAGTAAAACAGAATTTAATTAGCCAGGACCTAGTTGATAGACTGTTGATTCACACACAAACCCTCCAACCTCCTCTTACTGTGGCCAAAATTACAGGTCAGAACCTTCAGTTCAAAACTCTGAAGCTGTACTTCATCATCTTCGGAAACCACCATGAGGTGAGTTTTATGTTTTTGATCCCCCTTCACAAATGGTCCTAGTCTTTCCCTGGCTTAAGAAACATAACCCTGTTATAAAGTGGGTTGAAGAAATAATTGAAAGATGTAGCACCTCTTGTCTAGGTAAAGTTTACATTCCCCTGCTTCCACAACTTGTCTTAAGAAAACCGAACCCCAGGGTAACACAGACCTGTTGAAGATTTCCTTGATTTGTCATTCTCTGTTTCCAGTATTCCGCAAGTGAAGAGCCTTGTCATTGCCCCCTCAATGGTTGTATGCAGTGCTTAATTTGAGCCAGATCCTGCCGGAACAAGATCCGGGAACTCCCTCATTTTCACCGTGTGCGTTCCAGCAACTGTTCTCTCGGATCCGGCTGCTCATATTTCCGCCCAATAAAGTCCAAAGTCCATCCGTCTATCCATTATATTGTACCCGCTTCTTCCATTTTGGGTCTCGGGGGTCGCTGGTGCCCATGTCCAGCAATCACTGTGCAAGGGGCGGGGAAAGTCCGAAGTCGTTGCGCATTTTTATTTTGATTAGTTATTAAAAATACAACGAGAGGAGACTTTGCCCAGTCTGTGGAGTGGATGTTACTGCTGCAGCAGGCGCAGCAGCTCGCGCACAGAGACGCTGACCACGTGTCCCGCGGGGACGAAGCGTCTTCATCCACCTTCAGCTGTGTCTCAGAACCCAAAGCAGCACAAACCAGTACAAACGTATAGCACTAACCACTCATTGTATTTACTGGGATTTTTGATGTGAGTGGGGTGTCAGCTTCACCTAGCTCAGCTGTGCGCCCTGCAGACAGTGCACGTTTTACGCACAGGAGCACCTCCAGACAGCTCTGCAGAGCGCGCACAACTGCTGATGTGCTGGAACTCCTACATACAATTCAAAGATAATAAATTTTTAAAAAAGCTTACGATTAAAAAAAATTTGGGTGAAATGTTTTAATGTGTATTATTCACATTACATCATGTTTCAAATTTAGTCAAAATAACACTGATCAAAATGTTGAAAAGACAGTCCAATTTATTATGTAAAATAAATGGATGGCTGGATTGTCCTTAGCTGGACAACAGAGAATTAAAGACAGTGGTGACAGAGATTGGAGCAGAACAACACATAATTTTAATTCAACCTTTATTTCTACAGGTTGTTAGTCTCATTGAGCCTTGAGGACTCATTTACAAGAGAGACCTGTTTTTAATCAATTTAATCAAATGTTTACAGATGTTTAACAACCTGTTAAGATAAAAAAAAATGTAATTAATGAATCCATTCTTGGTTCACGTGAAATGATTGGATGGCTAGGATGAATTTGGTGAGTGGATCATCTGTTTTGACCTTCAAGGCAATGGCTGTTTTGTTAAAAACTAAATTTAACCCTCGCAGACTTGTTTTGTATCTTGAATGTGCAACTTGGCTGTGCTTCATCTGTTAGTTTCTGTTCCATATTTTACAGCATGAATTTGTCAGATAGGATTGCATCCAGAGACAGGTCAGGAGCTGATGGTGAGGAGCGAACAGGAAGAAGAATAAAAACAGCAACAAACTGGAAGAAAACAGATCCGCTGTATTGATCGCGATGAAACAAGGCTGCGTCGGTTACAGGAAACAAGCTTCTGAATTATAAATAGAGCATAGTACTAGGAGTGAAGGGCTGTCTGAACCAGAAACCATTCACGTGCACATCCACAGACATGAATGTTTCTGTCTTTTGACTTGTTTTCCTCTTTGCTGCTCATTTGTAGGAGGACCATATTCCCACTTTGCCACTGTTTCACTTCCTGGACAGATGGCACGTGAGTTATCTCCACAAAGCAGCAACCCACACACCCAAAACCCACAACCGTGCACACACAAACTTGGACGCCATGGACAGTTCTACAGCATTATTCATGCCAAACTTATGCAACGCTCAGCTTTTGTGCTGCACCCCACACTAGAGTCCAAAAACAAACGTTCCAATAATAAATCTGGAGCCCACACACTCAGCCGATGCTCATATTTTGGAGTTTTTTGTTGTGTGTCTGTTTAAACCAGATTCCTGATCATGTAAAGAATACAGCACAGATTATAAAGAACAATGGCTGTTTCATGCAATATTCAAACTACCATATTTTTAGCAGTGTAAGTCACACCTTTTTGCATAAATTTGCAAGTCCTGCGACTTATACACCAAAGTGACTAATATACTTATTATGTCCCATATTTATAACCCAATTTTTGGCTGAGATCTGTCGATCTCATTCATTCTGACATGAAAAATACTGAACACTAACATTTTCAGCAGCTAGAGGGTCCTCGACTAATATGTCAAGCCAAGCGTCTCATTAATAGGAAAAAGTGGGTATTAATGGGACACTTGTCTTGCCATACCAAGCCACCTTCATCTTGCTCTAGAACCCTTGAGCAAATGTCAAATCAGCTGCATTTTGCTGCGCTGCCCAAGTGAAATGCAGCTGATTTGACCATTAAAGTGCATTCATTAAGTAAAAGTTCAATTGAGACACACTTTGCTATAATGTCGAACAAACAATTGTTTTTAGGTGGTTATCTTGGTCAATTTCGAAGAAATGCACAGCAAGTCCTCCCTGTGCACGCTTTCGCAGCCGTGAATCGGCTTTTGAAATGCAGCTGATTCGACTGTCAATGTGCATTTATTAAAGGAAAAATTAAACCGAGACACGCGTTTGCTATAATTTCGAGCAAATAAATAATTCTATTTAAGTGTTAATCTTGTTAAACTCTTGTTAAAGTCCTCCCGTGCATGCTCCCACAGCTGCCGTTTGGCAGCAGTCGATCTTTTTGCACAACACCAGGCCACATTTCCAGGTTGTCAGCGGTGACACGTAATAGATGAGTATGGCGAAGTGATGTTTTTATGCTTTTTTTCCACTTTATTAGACATATTTCACCTGATGCGATTTATATGGCAGTATAGCGCAAAGTACGGTACTTAAACCAAGTTTCTTTTCATGTGCCATAATTGAAAATTAATTTAATTTTTTTAAAGTGCAAGAATGGTTTGGTTGGATTTGTGCATAGTTTATCAAGAAGCAGAATAAAGCAGAGGTGCACACGCTGCATTAAAATTTTGTCCCAGCTTTAGAACAAAGATTTAAGTTTTAATCCGTCTAGATAAGTGTGTGGCATTAAGAACTAATTAGTTCACTTCCCGCTATGAAGAACTTGAGTGTGCATGAAAAAGGAATGAATGCTGTGTCCTTCATTCATGTCTTTAAAGTGTGTTTGAGCCATTTCTTCCTTTATTTTCAGCTTTTTTTTTTTAAAATAAAATAAGACTAAAGATGCTTTTCAAAATGCCACGTGTGCGTTGAGCTGAGTCATAAAGAGCGAGACAGTTTTTTGGGGTGAAGAAGATTTTTTGGCACATGCAGGAAGGCGTGATATTTTGGCCACGACTCACAGTTCCTCTTAGAGCAACAATGCTCTCTTTATTACCTGTTTAATTTAAAAATAATCTTATCTTCATAATTTTTTCATCATTTCTATATTGTTGTGATGGTTTTGAATGGTACTGATCAACACATGTAAAAATAAAATAATCCAACTAAAAACCTTCAGGCTCATAAATCTTGATTAAATGTGATCAAATAATAACTTATTCTAGACTATTAGAGCTAAACTTGGGTCAGTGGTTTAAATATCTCCGTGTTTCACTCCCTGCACTTCAGATATGTGAATGTGTTCAACTCCTTTCCCGAAACTGCTCTGAGGATAAGCCTGCCCTTTAAAGTCTTAATTAAATAATTTAAAACTGACTTTATTGGAAAACAAAAGCCTGTGTGTTTAGCCATTTTTAAAGTGGTCAAAATTACTCCCCAAAAGTTGAAAAATACAAAGAAAATCTATTTTGCTTGCAACCATGTTTATATCCAGTAGTCCCTCGCTACTTCACAGTTCGTTTATCACGGACTCGCTTTATCACGGTTTTTCAAAATAGGATCAAACATGACACAAAACTGGCTGATTGATGGATGAGCAGCACGATCAGCATGGAATTTTTATTTAAAATAAATTACTTTTAAATTATTTAGCACCTGCTGCATGTTTGTGCAGCTGACAGCTTCAGAAAAAGCTTCCTCCTGCAACTCTATGCGGCACACACTGCAGGATAAGCTTCCTCCTGCAGCTGATCAGCTGTTCTCCATGCAGAGCGGAGAAGTGAGCGTGGCCGAGACTGCTTGCAGGTGGCTGAGTGCAGTCGGAGGCAAAGAGCTGAGGTCATGACACTATGCTCTTTTAGAGCATTTAGAAACTTTGTTTATATACTAAAATGAACTGCTGCTTACTACTTGTACTACTATTCCTACTTTTCGGTTTTTCACTTATCGCGGGGCTTCAGGGTACGGATCTCCCACGATAAACGAGGAACTACTGTACCCTAAAGTAATTTAACAAGGCTTGAATGGAAGGAAGCTTGAGATAAAGATAAATTTAATAATGCAACAGTAAAAAAGTGATATGCTTTTGATAAGAAATTGAGGGGGGCCTAAAATAGAACCTTGAGGTACCTCACAACTAATTTGGGGCACACTCTTCTATATGGAAACTTATCTCACAGGTACGACTTGAACCATTCAAGGGCTGCACGGTTTGGAGCAAACACTTCAACGCGTCAAATTCAATAGACTGCTGGAGCAAGCAGCAAGCGAGAGAGATCCTTGTGAGGATCTAAGTGATCTCCCTTACTCACTCACTCACTTACCAGCTTGTGTCTAAACATCAGTGAATCATCAGCTCACACTGGTCATGCATTACAAAAACAGAAACAAGTGGCCTATGTCGAGGTTTACAATAGAATACACACAATCACATCTATATGCACACTACATACGGGCTAGCAAACAAACACTACAAATACTCGATCTGAAGTAATTTTTTTAGTCCAAGACATATGTATTATACAGAAAACGACTATGTAGTGAAAAAGTGAGCATGTGAAGTTGAAGTGGAATACCAAGGGAAAAGTTTGCATACAGGACTTCTTGCTAACAAATATGCAAAGGGAGTCTTTGGAAGGATAAAACTGTGGTCCTGATTTTATTGATAGGAAATGTGTATCTGTGAGCCAAAGTTCTGAACATGAAACTACATCGTCAGGGACAGCCAAACCCAGAACATTCCTTTTAATTGTATGTAACATGAGCTGAGAACAGAAAAACTGATTTTATGACACATGAAGAAGGTATAAAAGTAACCAGGAAATTGTATGGTTGAGTTCTCTGAAATCTACAAGACTGTTCGGGTCGGTATTTCTTGCTTCAGTAAAACCTCAGTTTGCTGTCACATCAAAATCCAGTCTATTTTTTTGTTTGAACATTATTTGTTGTCAGAAGTAAAAGCACTTAAATTTCTGTGATGGGAGACGGCAGGCTCACCATTGGAAGAGAACTTTCCTCTGATCCATGGACCAGGGCCGACCATAGAAACCTGGAGGAAAAACACATTTAAATAAGTGCAACTAAGCAACATTACTAATAAAATTCACACCTTTCTAGCAACAGACAGGTTTATAAACTCTAACAGGAAACAGTTTACTTGGTGGGGGAAACAGCGTGCTGGAACGTCTCTGACTGATGAAGCCCTCTGGAGTGAGGGTGAAACGTTTCTACTAAAAAGAAACTGTCCAGATGAGCTGATTGAGAGTTATCAGAACACCTGTGAAGTTAAAATGATTAAAATGCTTTAAATGTTAACATCTTTATCTTACAGGCTGCAGCAGAGGAGTTGTGCCTTTTGATCAGCCAGGTGTTTCAGATAGTTTACACAGAATCAACCATTGACTTCCTAGACCGAGCCATTTTCGATGGAGCTACAACGCCTACCAGACATCTTTCTCTGTACAGCGGTAAGGAGACATGCAGTTAGACCACAAGACAAACATTAGACTTTCTGTGGGTTAATAAAAAACTACACTACCGTACTGAAGTCAGTTCATGCCACATTTTGTAATGTTTTGCATCCATGGAGCCAGAACCCTTGTAATTTTTTTTAAAGCGGTCACTGAAGTGGTCAAATTTTAATGTTTTTGATCAATTTTCAAGATGACTCTTCAAGCAAAGTAGATGTCAAAGAAGCTTTTGAAGGAGAAGTCGGCACGTTGTAAGTTCAACATGATTAGATAGAGATGTTTATAGAATTACTAAAATTAGTGTCACTTTTTGCTTAAAAAGGATGTTTTTTTTTTTAGTCCTTTCAAGACACCAGAAGAGAACTCTTCATCTGCCTCCAGTCCTACACTTCCTCAGACAAAGACGACGATTGAAGGCGAGCTCAGTACCACAGCTGCAGAGCTGCTGCAGGACTACATGACAACAGTACATCATCTTATTGTTCTCTGTGCTTTTATGTTTGAGTTAATACTTATACTTATCAGTAATACACTTTCTTAATACCCTTATTTTTTGTCTCCCTTAGCTGCGGACGAAGTTGTCATCCCAGGAGATCCAGCAGTTTGCCACTCTGCTCCACGAGTACAGAAACGGTGCCTCCATTCATGAGTTCTGCATTAATCTGCGGCAGCTCTATGGGGACAGCAGGAAATTCCTCCTACTCGGTACAGCTCATGCATTTTCTCAAGAAATCTGTGATCAACCTCATCATCGCAACAAAATGTGCAGTCAATCAAATGGCAGACTCTCTTGACCCTGCCCATGAGCATTTTATCAATTTACTCACTCTATCAGACACTGTTCCACATGAGATGTCTTAAACAACTAAACTATAAACTTTATAGCTGTGTTTTAGCTGTTTGAGTGTAATTCTTTGGGAGGTTTATTTTTTTTTTAAACTCTCCCAATTGAATATTTAAAAAATTTACACTGGTGTAGACTTATGCATTGTAAGGTTGATTTAAACATTTATACAGTTACCGGTATTCAGATAAGTTTTTTTTAAATATTGCAATTATGTGTTGCTATAAAGACCATAATACTGTCAAATTGGTTTCACATCATATCACAGTCCTTTATGACATCTGATGACATCAATCTGATTTTAGTTGTTAAAAACCTTGCTTAGCTTTTAATCTTATCATATCAAAATTTATTTGTAAAACACATTTCATGCGAGGCTGTGAAGCTCAAACTGCTTTATGCCAGATAAAAATAAAGCATAAAAGAAACGTGATAAATACACATACAAGATAATTTAAAACAGCAGTAAGCTTTTAAAGGGCTAAACAATGTTGAAGGGACTGTAGAAATTTAAAGTTTGTTTATTTTTAATGAGGAAATCTCAAAGGTAGGAATAAAACTATATGAATCACAACTTTTAACATCTATAAATTGTTAAAGCTGAGGCACTAAAAAGACCACAAAAGTTACTGTTATTCAAAAAAGAAAGTTCTGATTCAGTAAATATAATTCAGTTAAAGAGTGAAACTAAAAGTATGATAAACATAAGAGCTTGCATTAAAGAAAGTCTCATTAAACTTGAGTAAACCATTTTAGTTAAAGCCAGATTAAACAGTTATGTCTTGAGTTTGCTTTACATCAGCACTTTCAGTTGAATTCAGGGATAGGGAGGATTTAGGTAAAAACAAGTCCGATAAATAGGTGTGTGTGGGGGTGGGGGTGCCTAAGACCATAAACCACCTTATAAAGCATCAAAAGAACCCAAAGTTGACTCTAAAATAAACAGATAGACAATGTAGGTTATGTGATTGCTGCATTACAGAGCAAAGAAAATGGACTTACAAGGAGGTTCACCACTTGTAGCAAATGACATCAGTTGCCAAATGCTTGTTAGTGTTGTTTAGTTCTAAGAGTTGTTCCTCGTCCCGGCAGGTCTTCGTCCCTTCATCCCCGAGAAAGACAGCCAGCACTTTGAAAACTTCCTCGAAACCATCGGAGTGAAGGACGGCCGAGGCATCATCACGGACAGCTTCGGCCGATGCAAGCGCACGCCCAGCTCAGCCTCAGATTCCACCACCAACGGCAACGGGGCAGCGGGAGGAAGCGGCGACAGCACGGACGAGGGCCAGGACGCCTCCGAAGGCGACGAGTGGGACCGCATGATCACCGACATCAGCAACGACATCGAAGCTCTGGGCTGCAGCATGGACCAGGAAGCAGTAACTCCCTGACACGTGGACGTGGTGGCACGAACTCACGCAGGAGACATGAGCTAAGCAGATCAGGTAATGGTGGTCCACAGCACCAACCAAAGATCTGTTGAATTGTATTTTCCTCTAATTGTCAAGAGGACGTTCCGTATTCCCTTTACGCTCGAGGAAAGCCCGTTTGTTGCTATTGAGTCAACACATGCACTTAAGCAGAAAAGATAGTTTGTTGGCTTGTTTAACATTTCAGATGGATTCCTAGCCCCTGATGTATTTTAAATTTTTACAATAGTTTTATACTCCTTTTATTGGCAGCATCTGCCAGTGCTATGTGTAATGTAGCAAAAGTCTCCAGTCGGTGCGGCAGAGGCTCTGGAGAACCTGTCAGTGGGCGCTACATGTTTTCAAAGACTGAGATTAAGTTAGTCGACTTCAACCACCTGGATAACTTTATTTTATTTTCACACCGTGTTGCTGTGAAAGTGTAACAGTTTGCTTGTGTATGATTTTCTTCCTCAGTAAGACTTGTGTTCTGCTTTATCATCATTTTGTTAATCAGTGTTTATATATATTTTTTGCTTTATTCAAACTGACCCAGAGAGTGCTGTACAAAGAAAGTTGTGTTGATTGCTAACAGAAAGTGTGGGACTGTTTGACAGATCCAGTTCATGGACGGCTGATGTTCGATTCTTTTAGTGTTTTTGGTCAACATCATTCAGGTGGTTTTGTTGTGCCTTGTTGCCAACTGTCTGACGCAGACAGCTCGTCAGAAACTACAATGGAGCAAATTGTGGTTATTAAATAACACGAGTATTTACACAAACTGTATGTTCGTATTGCAAAACTTGCACGCTTTGAGGTTGTATAAAACCTTTAACTGTCAGCGCACCTGGCTGCTGTGTCGTCGTGTATTAGCTCAAACATTTTGTTTGACTTTCAAACATCAAAATCCTCCCTCAAAGGGATGGGTTTTTTTTGGATCTAATTATGATCTTCTCATCATTTGCTTGGATGCACCTAAGCTGCTGTGGAACTAGTTTCATCAAAGCGATCGTGCCAGATGCTGCTGAGTGCCTCCAGAATTGAGGATTAAGTTTTGAGAGTCTCAGGGACGGGAAATTGGCAGGGCAGCTGTAGTTAGTCACATTCCTTTCTCAGCAGGGTTTCACTGCACGATTCTCACTATTCCTTTAATTAATTCCCAAGTTTTTATTATGTGTAACACTATCTGAGCGTGACTCGTTAACAAAAAAAGTAATTATGTACAAGCTGACCACTACACCTGGCCTCAGAACTTGTCTTTTTACAGAACAAACAGGAAATCCAAGAACGTTTTCTTTTTGTGACCACCTGTGACGAGTTGCTTCAGGTGCTCCAAACTGAAAAATCCTGATTGGGCTTCAAAAGTCTCCTCTTTATTCTAAATGTACAGTAGGCAGCAGTTAGTTGGGATGGTCTTATGTGCCCTTTAAATGTGCATGAGGAAAACATAAAAAAACAAAAGGTGGATTAACGCTTGGAAAGATGACAAGATTGAAACAACTTGTACAAGATGATAAGTGGAACAAGCTCTAATGCTCGGTTCCGACGTGTGAATAGTCAAAGCAGAAGTAACTTTTTGGACTTTAGCTGAAATAAAATGTGTTTTGGGTCCTTCTAAGCACAATCACTCATGGATCTTCAGAGCTGAGACACACAGACCTGTCCAGCTCGTTTCATCTTCTATCTGTTCCAAGATGCTCAGTTTGCCTCCAACTCTCCAAGTAACCTCAAAATCCTAATATTTCTATATTAAATTAGATAGAAACTTAATGTTTTTATGCTCTATTTTTGAACATCGGTTAAGTCAGATGTCTCGGCATCTATTTGTTCAGCGTTAAATCTCAGGGGGGAAAAGAATGCCAGGCTTGTAAAGACTAAAGCTGTTAGATTCTACTTTTATCTGAGCATATTAAAACATTTACCAGCTAATAAAGATGACCACTAGGGTGTCATATGCAAAAATAGACTATTTGATCTATAAAACTACATTTAGGTGAAATTAAAACACAGTTTCTGCTCTCTCATTTAAAGTGTGGGAAGCATATGGCAGGACTTCAACATTTAAATTCATTCAGGAGTTAAGGAGGACGTTCAGCATCAAATTATAAATAATGAAGCACCAGATTTTCTTCCACCTGCTATCTATTCTCACTACTGATCACAATGCTACATGTAGCAAAAGGTGTGAAAAGTTTGGCTAGAAGCTAAAAGTACACAGAACAGTAGCTAAAATGTAATAACATTAAAAAAACAAATGCTGAAGCAGATTTAAGAACAGTTTTTGAAAGAAGAGACTTTTATCCATTTCTATGAGGAAAACATTTGTAAATAAAGTCAAACAGTATAAAAAAATATAATTTATACCAAAACCAAAAGTCATAGCACCCATCTTCTAAGTGAGCTGAATGATTTGATTTATGAATAGCCACCATGATGTAATGTGGAGAACATGAGAAAATTAAAAACAAACAGGAAAACAGTGTGAATATTAATAGTCACATAATTACTTAATAAAAACTTACTAATATCTGTACTCAGCTTTAGAAATTGCAACAAATGATCCAAAGAGAAATTTCCCACCATTCAAAGAATCAAGAATCAAAGCAGTCGATAATCCCTCGGTTATAAAACGGTACTTTAGTATTTTTCCTGGCGCTAAGCCCTCGTCATCTTCACAGTCCACATTTGAGACGAGACGTGCCAACACCCTCCTACACTGAAGGCTCGGTGCGAGTCTGAGAGGCCGTCTGGGATTCTCGCCAGTCTCACCCTGTGGTTCACCTTGGTGCGGTTCCTGTCAGCTGCTCCCGCCCGCCCTCTGCGGCGTCACATCTGTTGCATTACGCTGGAACAGGACTGCAGCGCCTGCTGGATTCTTTCCTCTTTATCTACAAGATGTGGCGTTCTCTGATCCACAGTGAAGATCACTGGGAGATCTTTTCCAACTGTCGTGTGAAATGTGCAACCTACTTTTTTTTTTTCAAAGCACACACAGTAGCTGCTCTTTGTGCTTCAGATGGATCTGATTTTCTGCCTGTCTTGTAGACAGTGTTGGGTTTTATGCCGTCATTTTGTCATGCAAATGATGAAATTATTAACAAGGCAGCTGCTGGGCGAGGCTGAAATCCAATCAGTGAAGGAGAAAGACGTTCTCTTGAACTTATCAAGATTTGAAAGCACAACTACAAGTAAAGGTGTTTTTGATTAGAAAAAAGTAAAACATTTTGTGTTCAGTTTGGCTATAACATAAATGTTTGATCAGCAGCAAGTCAACAGAAAAAAACCAAGTGTTCTTTAAACAGGATTTCCAGCAAAACTAATAGTTAAAAAATAAAGTTGTGGTTTTTCAGCTGCAATAAACTTAAATGGAAGTGGCGCTCAGGCATGAAACTTTCAGGCTCAGCAAAATCATTCACACAATTCTGCCTCAGGACAGAAAGTGTTGCAGAGATCAGTAAACCTTAATCCTGCTTTTATTCACATAAATAGGATTTTTAGCTGCAGGAACAGAAAACTTTTATGGATTCATCTGAAGAGCGTTATGATCAGTCAATATCTCACCTGTTATAGATGGCTCTTTAAATGACCTCAGGTTGAAGAAATAAGGTTCTACTTTGACTGGATTGACAAGTTATTCCAAGCGGGCTCAAAACCAAAATAAATTGTCTTCAAACAATTCAAATTTAAAAAAAAAAATAATTGTGGTTCACGCAAATCACTTTGGTTTTTGACCCTGCTTGGGTTAGTCATTAGCTTATCAATCCATGTAAACTTGATTTTTCCAAATTGAGGTCATTTGAAGAGCTTTCTATAAACAGGTAAATTATTAGCTGTTTATAACTTTTTCAAAATTCTCTTTAAAGATTTGAACTGTTGCTCTAAGGAAGAGGTTATTTTAGTTCACAACTTTATTTGAGGGAATTTGTTCCACTAAAACTGCTAACACTCATAAATGAGCAAACATCACAGGTTTTAATCCATGGTACATCTGGAACACGAGGAGCATGTCAAGCCCTGAACTTTTATCCTCTGTGTGCACTGGCTTTGAAAAATTTTTACTCAAAATTTCACATGCTTCTATTTAAAACAAATTCCTTAAAGCAAATGTTTTGTTCAGAAAGGGTTGCCTGGATTTAGAGCTGCATCTTTAATTAACATCATAAGGCCAATAAAAGAAGCCACACAATCATTTCACGGAGTAAACACGCGTCCAGCTGGGTTGTAAGTTAACAGTTGTCATGGAAGTGAAGCCATGTGTGTTTTACAAAGACACATTAAAACAAAAGCGCTGCAAGGAAGTTACTTTAATGAGGCAAACTTCACCAGACCGTTCAGAAACGAGGTTGATTTGACAGTGTTATAAAGAATAAAATATCTAAATCACAGCATCAACATGGTTATAAAAGCTCAGTTAAATCAACGGAAAGCATCAATTAAGGATTTATATGCTGTAAAATATATTGAAATTTCCGTTTGTGCTTTCTAAATCACACTCAGTCCCAAAATAGTATTAATGGAAACGATAAAACTGATGAGGCCTGAAAGGTGGACAGGGTGACACTTGTTTCAAACCATGTGCTGCTGTAAAAATACTCTGTATGGATGTAAAAGTTATGTTTAGTTGTTAATACCTTCTATTTGATTCATGATGTGGATCACAGTTGACTAACCCAGCTGTTCCAGATGACTTTTTCCATTTGAAGTTCGATCTAGCAGAGCGAGAACCGCCGGGAGTTGATGTTCATTTTGGTGACCCCGATGAGTCTCAGCGGGGCCGAGAGCCCGAGCCCCGGGGTGACGGGGCACTCGCACAGCAGGTCCGACAACTCGTCCTTCTCCTCCAGACTGAAGGTGGCGTCGTTGAGCATGCGGCGGTGCAGGTGGCACGTCTGCTCGATCTTCAGCGTGTTGATGTCGCTCCGGAGGCGCATGAGCTGCCTCGCCAGGTGCTGGTCCTGCAAACGCATGTCCGTCTGCAACCGAAACGATTCACAAAAACTTATTCACAAAAACCACTTATTCACCAAAAAAAAAAACAACGTTCTGTTAGTTGTGGTGGCCATTTTGAATTGAGTTGGCTCCAAATGTTAATTAGTTGCAGACATAACCTCTGTGAAAATGTTTCATTAAATCCATCAGTGGTTTATGTTTTTTTTTTCTTCTTGCTCTCGACTAAGGTGGATGTTTTTTCTTCACGCTCCTTCCCCTGCTCCTGCTCTTTTATTTGTGTGCTGAGGTTTTTGCAACCTCACACTGTGTCCTGTTAGGGCTACAGTGTGATATATGATTTTTTTTTTTTTTTTTAACCTCTTCGTTCCCTTGTGTTGCCTTTTTCTTACCTAATGAAAAAAGGCAGCACCTCTCATGAAGCTGCAGCCTCAGACACTCCTGTCTTCCCATGTCTATGTTTGGTTGATTGTGTTTCTTGGACGGGCTGCACTGAAATGTAATTTCATTGTGCTTCGGTGCAATGACAATAAAGACTGATTCAGATATATTTTGCTAACAGACACACTCAGACACAGGCACAAACATTATCTCAACTGCCTTCACTTTTCAGTAGCGAGCTGTAATAAACCTTTAGCAGTATGCTTTAGCAAAGTTTTCATTTTTAATACCGGTACATGCCGAAGAGTTCAATTCCAGCAATATCATTATTATTATTTTCTCAGCATTTCTTCATTTATTACTGGTTCGTTCACCAGGGGCCAACCAGGTCCCTCTGCACTCGGCTGGTGTTCAGCTGAGTACTCGTATGTAAGCAGTCCCTAGCAGCAAAGTCTTTTGCATTTCTTTGGCATTGACTCTACATGGAAGTTTGTCTAGTTGCTCTTGAAATCCTTTCTTCATGGTTCCTAAAGCTCCAATTTGGTATAACTTGAGTTTTTGTGTTCCATGTGTGTTGGACTTCTATCTCCAGGTCTTTGTATTTTCTCTGCTTCCTTCTTTAGGATGTTATTTTCATTCAGGATAGTCACATCAAGCAAGTGACTGTTGTTCTTGTCATGGAGCAAAATGTCTGGCTGGTTTGCAGAGATGGGACGATCAGTAGGGATGGTCATGTCTCACATGATGACATATAAGCCCCATTGTCAACCACTTTCTCAGTCGTGTGCTCATACCACTTGTCAGTTGTACCTACACCCATTCTCTGGCACAATGCCCAGTGCAGGTACGTCCCAACCTTGTGTTTTTCCAGGTACTCTTTTGGGGCCAATATTTTGCAGCCAGAAACTATGACTAATGGACTCCTCTGCTTTCCCACACATACGGCTTGTGCTGCTGACCTGCATACCCATCATATTATTATTAATTTATATACTACGAAGAAGTGTGCAGTCCTTGTGTGGCAGAGCCTAGAAGGAAAACAATGGGACATCCACAAACAAATTTAGTCCACAGTCTCTGCACAGAAGATCCCAACATCTGAGGTCTTTATGGAAAAGCTCTGCGGTCCTGGACTGGGAAGGTCTGCCTGTATCAGTGCCTCTTCGTGCACTCGCTCAAGACTCAAGAACCACGGCTGAATGTGAAGAGTAACTGTAATTAAACTTGCAGAAACTTATTTTGTCTGACTGACAGTCACTCACACTGTCTGACCTGAATGGACAGTGTGCACTTTAACTTCTAACTGGACAAGCATGAAGTTTTTGTGTTTGAGTCCCAGATGTTGGACAAAGTAAATATGCAAAAAAAGAGAGATGAGATAAAAACTGATGATATTCCTCACCAGCTCCTTTCTGAGCCAAGCGAGAGCTTCATCGATGTTTTCAAAGCCCTTCAGCACACCCCTCGACGGCAGCTTCGGCTGACTCTCCTCTGCAGTCTCTTTGTTGGTTACTGGTTCTGACTCCTCCTGGAACTGGCATTTTCCAGTGTTGGGCTCTTTGAAGCTTTCTGCCTCCAGCCGTGCTTTCCACTCCAGGTAGGATGGCCTTCTGGTCTCTAGTCTTAATTTCTCTGTCAAAGCCTTCAGCGTCATGAGATGGTCATCTGCAGGCAAATCCACACCCTCCCCACCGTCTGCTTCCTGCAGCCCATTTGGTCTGTTCACCACGATCTGCGGCGGAGAAGCTGCGTCCATCATTGATCTGCCAAACGCAAAGAAGAATCACAAAAAAAATAAATAAAAAACACAAACATGCAACCTTCACCAGTACTCTTTAGTTGTTGTGAGTTATATCTTCATTCTGCTTTTATTTGCCAAGAAAATTAGATTGATTTTCTCAAGCATCTTCAGAAACGTAACGTTTGCTGAAAATTGCTGGATTTGGAAAAAAAAAATACACATTTTGGTATTTATTATCAGATGTGTAGTCAAGAGTTCCACATGTCCACTGCAGGAATGAAATGAAATGAAGTTTAAGAACGGTGCAAACAAAAGCTGAACTTCTGCACCCATATGGTTGACGCTCACTTTGTTCCATACTGGGAGCAGCAGAAGAGCAGTAAAGTCATGATGCTCTGCTGCAGATGGTAGAACACACCTCTGACTGAGCAAAGCAGCTGACTTGTGAATGCCACAATGGATCCGTACTCTTTCCCTTTGAGACTATGTTCTTGAGGACTGCTCTAAAGCATGAATCCTGATTAATGTTTTAAATTCTGTAAACATTGTGTGTCATAACTGAGCAGTTTAAATAGGAAATGATGAGAAAGACGAAAGTGGAACTGTGTGAATGCAAATACTGACCTCTGTAATTCTAACTGCTCAAGACTTAAAAAAAAAAAAAGATCTGTCTTCTTTGTGAACAAGTTTTACAAATTAAACATTAGAAAACACAACCTTCGTGTTACAACAGCACATAATCATTTCTGCTTTCAAACTCATTTTACCACACCCCATAAATTGATTTTAGGTTTACGTGTAAAAACTTGTTCTAAGCAGCTTAGAAAGTTTGACTCCCATATCTGGAACAAAACAAACACAACTACCTTTTTAGGCTCCGGTGTGCTGTTATCCAGTACACAAAAAAAAAAAAATTAAGAGTTGACACAGAGTGAGGATGAGTGTTATTTCAAAAGTCAACACACAGCACGAGACTGGATAGTTTCTTTGGAGTGACAGAAGCTGCATAAAGCAGGTTATGATTCCATCTTTACACATCTACAGGTGGGTTTCTTTTTCTGTAAGCAAAAAAATAAATGAAATTTTAAACATTCTCAACTCTATTGTTTAGGCAAATACTAATACTGTATTTTAGCCGGAAATGCATGCGATTAAGTGATAAGAATATATAGCACTCTTAATGTCCTTTGTATGTAATCAACACTAAAAAACAACGCAAGTTAAAAATGCATGCTTACTTTTGTTTAAATTCAAAATTATTGTAATTTAGTTATTTGAATAGACTGAAAACGTTAAGTCATCCCACTAGAAATAATGTTCAAACCAGTGGTTTCCAAACTTTTTAACAGCAGTGGAAACTTTTGACTCCA
>JAVCKU010000065.1:13312069-13325763 GCA_032273985.1 Hypsolebias coamazonicus
CATTTTGAGACAAAATAATAGACTGGATTCCATCCATTCATCCTTCAGTCCATCATCTTTACTTGCTTCTTCCTTTTCGTATTGCAGGGAGTCACTGGTGCCCATATCCAGGTCACAAGTCCATAAGACCGGATTCTTGTAAAGAAGATATATTTATATACATATTATTTTTTGCCTATTTTTTAAAAACTAAAACAATGAACGGTGCAGGCGAATGTGATTTATTTAATTTTATTTTTTTATTGTGGAGAAATTGAGTATTCTACTTTGAAGAAATAAAGCATAAAGTTAAAGGGAGTATAATTTACTATGTATTATTACTAGTATCTACATATTTGCAAAGGAATCACAGGAAAACTGCTAAAACTAGTATTTTTTGTTTTGTTTTGGGTAGGTAACATCCTATAAAATTCAGTTTTATGTCAGTTTTGGTCAAAGCTTGAAAGAGCCGCTGTGGCGGGACCAAAGAGCCGCATGTGGCTCCAGAGCCACAGGTTGCAGACCCCTGCTCTAAAGGTTTGTGCTTCCTGTGGCGGTGTGGAAACACAAACAGAAGCAGCTGGCACTGATCTCACATCAGCAGAAACTAAAAATGTTCAAACGTTTAAACGTTCATTTGAAGGCTGAACTCTACAAGTTTATTAATGTTTGTAGAATTACTCAAATTGAACTTGCTGTACTGCTGGGGCTGTTTTTGTGCCTGCGCGGACACAACTGCTATCACCCGCCAGGCGAAGACGGACTTTAATGTTTTTTTACCAACTCGATTCAAAATGGCTGCCACAGTCAACTGAGCTTAATTCTCATTCTATTAGTTTTACAGACACTGGGCTAAAATTAGGCGAGGTAGTAGCTGAGACTGATCCCCAACATATATTCCAAGTGCCCACAGATCATTTAAGACCTTAGTTTAAAATTTAGCCATTACCTATTTGGAGTCAACACTGTCTGTTAGTAAAATATACTGTAATAATCTTGAGACGTATGTCTACAGCTGATTAAAGTTTGGAGTCTATCGAAATCAAGGTGGCTACCACAGCTAATCAATATTACCCTCCACAGAAATGGCTCTAACTCAATCAGTTCTACAGATATTGAGCTAAATTTGAGTGTGGTAGTAGCTGAGAGTGATTTACAGTAGATGTTTCAAGAGCTACTCATTACGTCTAATTGTTTGTAGAAAACATTAGAATTAACCATTGGAGTCAGCCCTTTTTGTCTGTTAGCAAACTATATCATGAACCACAAGGCAGATTTTAATGAACCTTTCAGATAACAGTGTTCGAATGTACATCTGAAACTGATCAACAATCAGGGTCAATTGCACATAAAATGTCTGCCACAGTTAATAAACAGTACTCAGTACAATCATGGGTATAACTCAGTCAATTCTAAAGAGAAGAGATAAAATTTCATGTGGTAGTAGCTGAGAGTTGTCCACAACAGATACCTGGAGTTTGAAGTGTTGCATCATCATGTGGGATCGCTCATGTTATATTTGAAGTTTTGTCTAAACTCGGTCATTTCTCTGTTCAAGATGTTCTTTAGCATGACAGAGGCAGGCAGTGTGCAGTCTTTCAGAGAACAATAGATTTAAATTAGATTAGGATTAGACACATAAAAAGTTCTGAGTTTACTCGTACAAACCTCACCATCTACTGAGTTGCTCTCAGAGTACGTGTTGGTGATGATTCTCGGCGGCTACCAAACCAGATTTTAACCCAATATTATGTCAGGATGACTTAAAGCATAAATCACACGAACATTGAGAGTTTCGTTAAAATTCATCCGGTGGTTCTTGAAATATTTTGCCAACAGACTGACAATAAAACAAACACAAACAACTGCATAATGCTCCATCATTAACAGGGCGGGTGATAATTAGTTTTTAAGCAATCCAGGTGACAAATTCTACAAAATATTAGAATGTAGGGTAAATAAACCCTTCCCATCAAATCAGAAAAAGCAGAGAATTATTAGCAGAATCACGAGGCCCATTCTGTGCCCGTCTTAATATTCTCATTAGGCCTGTTGTGATAAACAATAAATCAGTTAATCACATGATAAATGAAAATTATCAACCTCATTTTCATTTATCGGCTTTATCGTTTCTTCTTGTCTCTCTCTTTCTACTGAAGACCTTGGATGACAAAAAGCTTAACTCCAGTGCTCTTCACTGATGCCTCCCGTTCTCTTTTCTCTTTAAAATCCATGTTAACCATCCAAACTCGCGTTTTTGATCATTAAAAGCAGCTAAGCTGAGAAGCTAAGCTACGAGCTAAGCCAACAGGCCAACCTCGGGGAAAAAAAACCTCTGTCTTGTCGAAGCTCCAAAATTCACAGTTGAAACCCGTGCCTTCGTGTAAAAACTTGTTTTTCTCTGCAAAAAGAAGCCGAGAACTTGTTTACAGATTTTTTTTATTAAAAGCTTTGTGTGAAAAATGCTATGCTAAAGAGCTAAAACCACACTGAGTGGCTGCCATTTTGAGAACCGAAGAGAGACAGCACACGTCACGTCAAGGGGCCTCCCTCCCATTTTTCTTAAAGAGACACGCTGCTTGCTCCCTCACCATCCATCCTTCTGCTCAAACAGTCTTATACTACCATCTGGTGGATCAAAAGGGTACTACATTCAAAACAAATTAAACATTTCTCCTTAAATTTGACATTAGTAATTATTGTCAAATTTCAAACAACATTATCGTTTATCGCAATAATTTCTGAGACAATTAATCGCCCAGCAAAATTTGTTATCGCGACAGGCCTATTTTGCTCAGTGGTACAAAACATGTCCTCATTTCCCAGGGTTCAAAGAGACAAAAACATTTTCCGTACTGGAATGCAACTCAAGCCAAAATGCAGATTGTGAAAACATTTTCACTAATTGTTTCTCGACAGTAAACACAAAGCAAACCAAGCTGACTCACCCACTGAGGCCGTGTGTGTTTCTACCACACACACACACACACACACACACACACACACACACACACACACACACACACACACACACACACACACACACACACAGAGAGAGAGAAGAGTTTACAGCTTACCAGGGCTTTCCCTCTATCCAATAAATCCAAACTGCCAAACGTTAAAACCCACAAGTGTGGAGCAAAAAGGGAAGCCCACTGGTGCCCACAGCCCCCCGTTTGTTAAAGAAGTTCTGTGAAAGTCTGGCTGCAAACGCTGTGTGTGTGCAAGCTGTGCCAGCTTTTGTTCTTCTGCCAAACAGAACCAGAACATCAGAATGGATCAGGGATGAAAAAGCCTCCTCAGGCCACAGGAAATGACATCACCCAGTAAAAACCTGCGGCCACATAGGATGATCCCAGATCAGAGCCAAGATCTATTAAAACTAAAGGGAAGTCTAAACAGAGTACCTGCTCTCGCAGAAAGTCAGACCACCTAATAAGTTCAGAGAAAACGGCAATAAACACCCCTCTGAGGAGGAAATTAGCACATTCAGGTGATGATTAAACTAATGAAAGCACTGACAGGTACTAATAGCTACGTTTAAAAACTCGTTTTATAGACTGCAATCATAAATGGAGCAGAACGTTCCTGGAGCGGCTCGTGTAATGTGAGGATCCACTGAGAGAAATGAAGCTTGTGCACAGCAAGCAGCCATTGTTTGTTGTTGATTTCAAGAGTGAAGGCTCATGAAGGCAGCTCGTTAACGACGACGGTGCTCAACGTTTAGGCAAGGACAAGATTCTGCTCGCAACAAACGTTTGGGTACATTTTGTCTAAACTTTGCCGTACCCCAGCTAAACTGACATCACTAAACTGAAATCAACATTTCTTCATTTTAATATTTACTTCCCTAAAAAAACAGCAAATAAAGATTAGATGGACTTTTTTTTGGCTAAAAGTTTCTGATTTTTCAGTCACTTTTTTGTCCTAAGCACTTATTTGTTGAAGTTGTGAGGAAATGTTTGAACAATTGTCTGGGGTTTTATTTTGTACATTCTCAAAATTTTAATAAAACTAAAATAATTAATGACATACTGCTCAAACAAATGAAAAGTAGGGAATGAAACATTTAAAAAAGTTCCAATATAATGTATGACCTTAATGAAGACTTTAATAATCTAGAAACTCAAATGTGTTTTCATGCTCCTAATCTCATTTTTCTGTACTTATGAAGCCCTAGAATATATAAAAAAATATATAATTGAAGGCTATAGGAACTGGTTTCATGTCTAGAGTTCTGAAAGGTTAAAGGTGATCATTGTAATAGCATGAACACCAGTCAAACTATATCAAAGCAACAGTCGCATACCCGAATTTCAGCAGTGCATATCAGCAGATCTGGAAAACTCCTGGAGTACATTATTTCAAACAGCATCATCTGACATAGTTCAGGATAACATTTTTATGCGTGATTTTATAGTTTAACGAGTCCCTTCTTTGTTATAAAGAGGTCAGAGTGTGGAGGTTCATTCTATTCAAGTTCATCTTGACATACAGAGGGAGTCCAGGTACTGCCGTGTTGTGACGTCATACCTTGCCATATTTCTGTGCATAAGAGCCAGTGAGCAGAGAGTGGAAGACGATGATAGTCTCATCCAGATCCCAGATGAACACCCTCTGCAGAACACAAAAACAAACAGAACCATACATCAGATGTGTTTTAGCAACACCCCAGCTGTAGAGAGAGACATCTGTGCTCGGCTCTGTTCGTTTACTGAAGCTACAGAGAGCAGGTTGGAGGAAAAACATAAGGGCCGTCATTGTGAGAGTGCGTTCTTCGGTCCTTTACCTCCAGGTCACTGTCCGGAGGAGGAGAGGGGTTGTTTTTGCGGACCCTGCCACGAGACTTGGACCCCCCGCTCCGGCAGGCTCTGTCGTCCAGCTCTTTGATGGGCGTAGAGGGGCTCTGCACTGTTTCAAAGTCCCCTGAGAGTGAAAAGAGCCGCAGACGAGGTGTTGTGAAACATTTCATATTTGGCAAACGTCCACCTGAATCTGCACAAGTGATCAGACTACATTCACTGCTGCGTAGAAAGAAAAATTATAATGATGATGTGGTTGGAGCGGATTCCACAGGTATTCAGTGTCCGCTTCAGGAGGAGCAACAACTCAGACGTTATACAGTAGAGTAGATGTATTGGCAAGGTTAATAATTCAAAGTAATTGGCATGACAGATCAACTTAAAGACCAGTAAGAAACCAAAACAAAAGCACTGTTGTTAACAAATTGATTCATGAGAACACGGACATGTGAACATTTAACAGGAGGGGGGAAAGACAAAAACTATGAGATAAATCAGACAGCTTACACAGTCCAACACTTCTTACAAAGATACTGCATTTACAATACTCTGAACATATGATTAAGCACACACAGACACAGACATTCCACACGAGCACACCCTGCCCAGAGCCATATGCTCCCACTGCCGCTCCGTAACTAGAACCAGACCCCGAGCTTCAGCTCTCATATTGTTACGTCTCAATCAGAGACTAAAGGGAAAGTGCAGGAATGGGGGGTGGACAGCAAAGACCCAAACAGCACGTGACTAAAGGAAATAAAAATACTGACTTGAATTGGTTGAGTACAAAGCAAATGAGGAAGAAGCGAGGAAAAAAAAAAAAAAGCAACAGGACAAATGATAAGTTACTGTAATCAGGCTTCCTGAACTACAGCCAAGATAAACCAAAGAAAAGCAAGAAGAACGCAGCAACACTGATTAAAATCCAGGTTTATGGGCACTACATGCATGGATTTTAGAATCGCTTTGCCCCATTCATTTTCTCTCCTTGACAATAAATTCAACACTTGATATAACAAACTGAGTCTATGTCTAACTCTTCCAATTAGCATCTGGACTTTTACGTTAACGATTACGTTCGTTACCAAACCTGCTTTATTTTCCAACTGGAAACGAGAAAATAAAAGTGAACGAGAACGGAACATTATATACGCCCTTTGACAAATTATTATACAACAATCTTAGCAATGCTGCAAATAAGCAAAGACTTTTTATAACATTTGACCTTGGAGCTGGGGTGTTGAACATAATGGTACTTCTTTCAGTTATTTAACTGTCAACAATGGTGTACCACAAGGCTCAGTCTTAGGATACACTTTCTTTACAATTTACATAAGTAATGTAGGTCAGATCATTCCTCATGCATCCTTACATTCCTATGCTGACGATACAGTAGTTTATTGTCGAGCTAAAACAGTAGCTAAGGTTTTCCAGCTTTTACAGTCTGTATTCGACATCATCCTGTCAGATTTGTTCCATCTCAAACTGGTGCTAAATGCTGATAAAACCCAAAGGAATCTTGTTTTTCAAACAGGAAGTTGGTCACAGTAGTATTTCCTTCTATTTTATCTTTGATTGGTGTTCCTATTGAGTTTGACAATTCTTACAAATACTTTGAAATCTTGGTCGATGCACATAGCTTTTTAATAAAAAAAAAAAAATCAATTTATTAATTAATTTAAAAGAAACAAAACAAATTCATTAAAAAGAAAAAAAAAAAACATTGAACGAAAAGGGTGCAGAAATAAAAAGAAAATTCTTATAATACGTATCTGCCCCTTATTTTAAAAAATAAATAAACAAACAACTCAGGCTTGAACAATCCCCACAGCGAAAACAAAAAACATCAGGCATCCTTCACCATACTTTAAAAATTTTAACTTTATCTTTTTAAACGTACAAATTGTTTGAGAAAATTTTAAGGTGATAGAGGCAATTCCACAATCCATCCTATTCTCTGAATTACAACGCAGCTCCTTCAGACTAGTTCTAAATGGAGGTTTTACAAACATTTCAGTTACCTTAAGGTTATACTGACTCTTAAAAAAATAAATAAATAAATACATTTAATTGAATATTTGTGGGTACATTTTTTAAGAGCTTTATACATGACTTGCAAAATACTATATTTAACAAACTCATAAAATTTTAATAATTTCAAATGATGAAATAATATATTTGTTGGGTGACCATAGCACTTCCTACTAATAATTATTATAGCTCTTTTTTGTAAAATAAAATAGGGCTTGCAATTGTTTTGCATTATTTTCCCCAAACTTCAATAGACACCCCCAAATTTTATTTAATTAAACCTATAAATTTCAATATTGTCAATTTTAAATGGGACTTAAATAATTTTCTTTCTATGACTAAACATTATGTAGTTTGTTTTTTCCTAAATTAATGATAACTTATTCATTTGGAACCAAATTTGTATTTTTACGAACTATACATGTGTCATCTCTAACATCCGTTCAATGTTTTCACCCAAATTTAAAAAAAAAAGAAAAAAAAAAAAAAGCAGTATCATCTGCACATAAAACACACTTCAAAAGTTCTGACACATCAACCAGATCCTTCACATACAAAATAAACAACTTTGGTTCCTAACACAGAGCCCTGAGGAACTCCACATCGATTTACACAAAAATCAGATCTTGCATTGTTTACCTGTACAAACAGTCGCCTATTATTCAAATAACTGGATACCCACTGCTAATCCTCTAATGCCATATTTATTCAGTTGTTCAAGGAGAAAGGTGTGGTCAATCGTGTCGAAAGCCTTTTTTGAATCAACAGAAACGCTAACACAATACTGTTTTAAATCAAAAGCAATTGTTATCTCGTCTATTAGTTCCACGAGAGCCACTGATGTTGAATTATTTCCTCTAAACCCATATTGACTATTACTTAAAATATTATGTTTATCTATAATTTGATCTAATCAGTCTAGTTGAAAATGATAAATTACACATATATGTAAATGGTTCAGTAGCATAACTCATGATATCCTTTACAAACATCATGTCCATGTCCATCCAGTCTTTTGATCTTTTATCTGCAAGATCTTTTACAATACTCAGTATTTCTTCTTCATCAGTGTCACCGAGAAAAATGTTCTGAAGATTGGGACTGTCCTGTAACAGACAAGCTGCCTTTCACATGTGACATTGTTAAACATTTAGTTTCCACCACGGAGGAGCTACGTGGCCTGAAATCAACGGACCCATTAGTGTTTCAAGAAAGGACGTCCAAACTCTCCGTGTCAGCAACAAAGTTCTGGTAACATGGTATTTATCATGAGATTTCAATGTTATACTCCTACTGCCATTTTAAAAATTACAACAGGACAACAAGAAATAAATGTCACTTCCTGTGAACATGCAGCGTGAAAGATTATTGCTGATTGATTTAGGCTGAAAACTGCTGAAAAGGTTTTGTCACTAAACTGTTAAGAGTTTAATTTAAATAGCTACTGAAAGAAAGAAAGTAACAGCTGAATGCAGTAGAAAAATACAGAAATGTGTAGAAAAGCTGATTAGAGCAGAAATGTAGCTGAAATGAACAGAATCAGCTGAAATGGGCAGAGAGAGGCTGAATAGATGACAAAAATATCAGACGTTAGCAAAGAAGAAACTGTAATGTGTGGAAAAAAGCTACAATTAGCTAAAATGTAGCTTTAAAAACCTGAAATGAGTCGAAAGAAGCTGAATAAAGCTGAAGGAAAAGAAAAGCTGAAATGAGCAGTAAAATAAGAATAAGAAAAAATAAGAATGCCATGCTATCAGCTACGTGCACTCCGGCAATCTTTCGTACGACTGCACAGACATATTCTCGCTGTACCTCGTTACAATGATAATAAAGCTTATTCTGATTCTGAATGTGTAAACAGCGGAAAAGGTTTGAAGGATGTGAAGAGAGCTCCAATCAGTGTCAATGAGAAAAACACAAAGATAAATGTTTCAAAATCAGCAGGAATGTCCTGAATTAGCTGAATGTTTTGATTCATGAACTGGTGAAATAAAAAAGAAACCGAGGAACGAGTTACAAGCCGAAAAACGTATGGAAGAAAATCGGATGAACGCGAAAGCGTCATCCAGCTTCTCATCTGATCCCAGCAAGAAAAAAGGGAGACAGTTCCTCAAAGATGATGAGAAAAGCTCATTTTCACAGTCAGTTTGAAGCATTTGAGACTAGTCATTTTGATTTAGTGACAAACGGAGGTGTCCGTGTGGCACCTGTGAGCAAATCTGTCCAACTCCAAACAGCCACAGAATTTTATTTTAGCTGCAAGCTGAACAAACTGCAATCACTGCCCTCATCATCATCATCATCAGTCTCACAGGGAGACGTTTAGCCTTCGACGTACACAGAGTCATCATTATCCTCATCCTCATCAGCTGCTTGATCCTCGCCTTGACCGCTAAATCAAACGTCTCCATCGGCTCTTATCTCCCAGATTTATGGTTTTAAAGAGCAGCTGCTCTCAGTAAATGGTTTTTTAGACGTGAAATTAAAGGCCTGGCATTCCTCCGCCTGCCAGAGATACAGACCGAGATCGTCTCAGTTGGACCGGTCCTGGTCACGCCTCGATAACTCTAAGGACCGGTTGTTCTCTCAGACTAAATGTTAGCACAATATCTATAAAACTGACTGAATTAAAGCCAAATGATGCTGAACACATCTGACCTGTGGGATATTAGATATTTTGCTAACAGACTGTCATTGTGGGCTTGGGATTCAGTCTGTTGGCTGGAGGGGGTTGAACTTGGGTGAACTTCTACCCTTTGCTTAGATTTGTGAGCGTGTCTGTCCATCGTCTGCTAGAACACAGTTCGATGCTCAGTGAGGGAGTTCTGCTTTCATTCATCTTTGCTAAATCTAAATATTTTATGTTCTTGTCGACGGCGACAGTTTGATTTCTACAATGTTTAAACGATCTCTGATCAGTACGAACCTTGTTGGATGGCTCCTAATTTATACAGACTGCACAGTGAATCAATGTCTGGAGAATATATGTGTTTGATTTTATTTATTGGATGTGCAGTAGTCCGTCGCTACTTCACGGTTCGACTCTCGCAGACTCGCTCTTTCACGACTTTTCATCGATTGTCAACTTAAATATTATGTGATGGGGCGGTATGGAATAAAAATTAAAAAACAATAATAATACTTTGGACAGGCACTGCCATTTTGTAGTTTTCTTTCAATAAGCCTACACTGTAAGGCCAGTCAAAGAACTACACTTCCCAGAAGCCAACACTGCTTCCGTCCGCTGCTTTCTGATAAAAATGGAGGGGAAGTTTTGATCCGGTCCAAACCTATCTAATTTATCGGACTTTTTTCATCTGGATTCCTCTGAATTATTTGGACTCCATCTGGACCATTGTGTGGTTTTGTGCTGGCTCTTCGAAGGTCCATCATCTGGTGCTCAACGGCTGCAGAGACCCAAGGCTGGTGAGTTCCTCATGTAACATTTTGCAGTACTGTACAGTACATATACGTATGTTGTTAGAATGACATAGATTTAAGAATTTAGAACATTGCAAGAGAGTGTGAAGGGTTTATGAAGCCTTTAAATATAAATGCTAAAATAAATAGCGTTCCTACTTGGTGGGTTTTCATTTATTGGGTGTCCGGAACATGACCCCAGCAATAAACGAGAGACTACTGTATGTTTCTTAACATGTATTTATTTAGAGCTTTAAATTGTTGTAATGCTGCTACAGATGAGCGACAACGAGCACAGAATGAATCCAAACCACACGAAACCATCTTCAATCTGATTCTAAACGATCTTTACATTCAGCTAAATTTGATGCACATTGAAAGTTTCTCACCAGCTTTCACCTGCAGACTAAAAAAAAAACATTCTTTGCAAATAATTTCTACACGTTTCCATGGCAACATCGGAAAGCAGCAGAAGCCCCGTTCTCCCTGCGGTCATAATTAATTTTTCAGTTTGGACTTTATTCTTGTGTATTCGTGTGCGTGTCAGATGTTTGGTGATCTGTTCTTATCGTTCATATGGTTTTATATTTTTGTAAAAAGACGAATAAACTTTGGTTTTAGGTCACATGACCGCGTGAGCAGGAAGTGAATCAAACTCATTAAGAATTAAACATTTCTCCTGTTAGTTTAGTTTCTGCAAAAATACTTTATTCAATGTTTTATCATTTCACTAAACAACACTGCATTTAACTGTATATAAGGGACCCCTCCCCAAAAAACTGCTTTTCAAAAAAACTCTCTGAATACTGACACCCCCACCCCCCACTTCCAGTAATGAGGTGGAATTTGTACCCTTGATGTTGATTTTAGGCCTGGATCTGTACATTTTTACGAGTTTTAGCTACTTTTGTGTGCATCAAGGTCATTTGGTAGCCATCTTGAAACAAGTTAACCCCAAAAGAAAAAGAAAATATAAACAGTATAGAATACTCAAAGAGTGCAGGCAGGTGACCGCCAGGTTTGATTAAAACTGTAATAAGTTAAATGGAAACAAAGCAGGTGAGTAGAATACGAGGATCTGACTGAAACCCAGGAGCTCCTATCTGCTGGGATGTTGATTAACGAGTGGAAGCAGGCGAGTGGATTACTGACAGGTGAGCGTGACGAGACGATCAGCCTGTCTGAGGGACACTGTGAGGAGGGAAGCAGAAAGCTGAAGCTGAACAGGCGACAGAAATACAGAAACATGAGCTGAAGCCGAGGGAAAACACAAAAAGCAAATGCACCTCCAACCATTTCAAGAGATAATTTACCAACAGAGTTGACTTCAATCTGTTAGTGCTCATAAAGTGTGTGTGAGATCAGTCTCAGCTACTACCACACCAAGTTTCAGGTCAACATCTGTGTAATTTACAGAAATATAACTTTGTGTTATTTGAAGGTCATTTGACGGTGGCCATGTACATGCAGGCATCACTGTCTCCAGTTCATTCACATCTGTCCCCATAGTAACGAGGTTATTTTGCTAACACTACAGACAAACATTGCCACCTTGGCGGGCTATAAATAAAGTTTTCTTTCATGAATATTTATTTGAACAAACTTTAGAAAACTTAGCAGCCACACTGTTGGTTGCTGCTCATTTATGTTTCTTCTCAAACTGACTGTCTTTGTGAAAAACCTCCAAACACACAAAAATGTGTTTTTTTTTTTTAACATCACCTGTAGATTTGTGTTGTGAACACGAGTGGATCTTGTGACAGGCAGAACATCCAATTTGAAAGGTTTCCATCAAGTCGGTGGAATCCAACGCTGGCCGAACAGGCCGAGTACAGGTTTGGCCTCCATTTCCTCTGTGGCTCCTAAAAACCGCTGGCATTTTCACAACCCAGCAGGTCAGGTAATTAGGTAACACTGGCTACAAACACAAACTGGGTTCTGCAAACGGTGGCCTCGTTAACTAAATGTAAATGTTCTGTAGGCGGAGTAATGATACAATGCATGCACGTCTGCTCGCCATGGAGCCATTTTAAACACTTTCCTCAGAAATGCAGATTTCCAGAGAGAGAGGAGATGGAGGAAAAAAAAACAGAGTTGAAATGACAGCGGGCGTCATCCTGCTTCTTCTTCGTTTGCATGTTGCAAATGAGCCCGCCTCGCTGTCTGAGTCCGACCCAGCAGGATCAGAGCTCCACCCTGATCACACACTGAGGTGGAGGTTCAGTTAACGGAGGCTTAGGCTAAAAAATAAATAAAAAACCTCCCAAGCCTCATTAGACAGATTTTAGTCCTGGCTCACTGTCAAGATGAAATTCTTTGAAGAACGTTTGGCTGAATCCCGCCTGCTGCGCAGCAGAACCTTTTGTTTCAGCAATCTGCTGAAAAGACTCAAATTTGGTGCTCAACCCCCACTTTACTTTGTTTCAACACATAGTGGAGGCGTGTGTGTGTGTGTGTGTGTGTGTGTGTGTGTGTGTGTGTGTGTGTGTGTGTTCGGTGGAGTTTACTAAACTACACCAGGACCATATAAACTCACCAGAACCATAGGAATCACACCAGGACCATATGAACCCAAATATTGACAATCAAAACTACACATGGACCATATAAACTGCATCTGGATGATGAAAACTACACCTCGACTGTAGAAACTACACCTGGACCTTAAGAACTGCACCTGGATCATAGAAACTCACCCGAACCATAGATATCAAACCAGGACTACATAAACCACACATGGACCATAGAAACCACACCTGGACCAGTCATTCTGTTTAGACAGATAGCGTGTCACTAATTAACATTAATAAAAGTGTGTGAATGTTTGTGTTGTGAACTGACGTTACATAAATAAAGTGAATTGACAAACAGAGCAATATTTTGTTGTTCTGATGTTTGAAGAAATAAAGCTCAAATGTTAGTTTGTTTTTACAAACTGTTTTTACAAACTGTTTTTACAAACTGTTTTTACAAACTGTTTTTGCAAACAGTTTTTGCAAACAGTTTTTACAAACAGTTTTTGCAAACAGTTTTTACAAACAGTTTTTGCAAACTGTTTTTGCAAACTGTTTTTACAAACTGTTTTTACAAACTGTTTATGCAAACTGTTTTTACAAACTGTTTTTACAAACTGTTTTTGCAAACTGTTTTCGCAAACAGTTTTTGCAAACAGTTTTTACAAACTGTTTTTGCAAACAGTTTTTGCAAACAGTTTTTACAAACTGTTTTTGCAAACTGTTTTTACAAACTGTTTTTACAAACTGTTTTTGCAAACTGTTCTTGCAAACTGTTTTTACAAACTGTTTTTGCAAACTGTTTTTGCAAACTGTTTTTACAAACCTTTTTACAAACTGTTTTTGCAAACTGTTTTTGCAAACTGTTTTTACAAACTGTTTTTACAAACTGTTTTTACAAACTGTTTTTACAAACTGTTTTTGCAAACTGTTTTTGCAAACTGTTTTT
>JAVCKU010000065.1:13500484-13511471 GCA_032273985.1 Hypsolebias coamazonicus
ATAGTTGAATGATACAAGATATATATGTTGTGCCATTTTATGCAAAGTTCAAATATCATGTCAGTGGACCTTTAAGCCTATCCCGCTAAAAAAGAGAACAAAACTTAAAGTAAAAAGAAATGTCTAGATTTAAACGTGTCCACAGTGGACACTAATGTAAAGTTAGATCCTGCATGAGTGGAACATGCAAACAAACAAAAAGTGAAGTTTAGTGAAGAAGCTTCTTTCTTACATTCACTAATGAGAGCCCTTCTGCTGTCCTTGGGTCCAAATGACCCCTGAGGCCTGACTCAAGGACAGCAGAAAGGTTAGGACTCAAAAACCCGAATGACCAATGTGTCAGAAATATAAAGCTTTAATTAAAAATAATAATAGTAATAATAAATAAACAACACCGTCACTTTGACAAAACTGAACGGTTTTAGAAAATCTGTTTTCTGACCGATGGGTTCAGACAGAGATAAAGATCTAGTGGTCATCCTATTCATGCCGTAGATTTAAATTAAGATCATTTTATGTTTAAACGCAGAAGAGAGCTTGGGTATGACTCTCAGCCACTACCAGATCAGAATTGAGCTCAGCATCTGTAAAATTGGCTGAGCTGTTTGAAACACGGCGGTGGGAGTATAATTGCATCATTTATTTATTTATTTATTTATTTTTGTCACTGATGAAACAATGATTTCAAAATCGTATACGTGAATTTAAAGAATATATTATATGTCGGGTTTTGTGCTGCAGGATCCAGGAATGCAGACAAATACCAAGGTGCTTGGATAAATATAAAAAATGTATTAAAAGTTATTAAAAATAAACAGAAAAACAGATTCTGACATCAAGGAACCTTCTTGTGAACTAAATTTCTGAAGAAAAACTGGCTCACTGAGATAAACAAGCAGATTTTTTTTCTATGTTCAGATAAAACTCTGAACATAAGGGATGTCCAAACACTTTCATATGTGGGCCAAAATTATCCAGATGAAAGCGCTTGTGGGCCACAAAAATGTAAATTTAACTCTCAACGTGAACGATAGTTTAGAGAAAGGACAAAAATTGACTAATTTTGGTGGAGAAAGAATTTTAAATTGTAGATTCAAAACATTAAAAGCCTAATAAACACTAAGCTTTTTTTTTTTTATTATTAAAAATGATTTATTTGATTTGTTGAGTCTGTGTTTGTTGTTTTCTTGTGTTTGGAAAGTTTGTATTAGTCTGTTCTCTGCAACAGAAGCTTAATTTGAGTAAGTGTCCTGTTAAAAGGGGGTCAGTCATCCTTTTGGACCATGGACAGCCCAAAAGGCCGATCAAAGTTCTGAAAAACCATCCAGCTGTCAGTCGCTACAACAGATTCATAGAAAGTTTGATCAAGTTGATCAACTCGTATGCAGATGATACCATGTTACATTCATTTAAAAATGTCCAATTTCCCTCTTGATTATTTTATCAACTGTAATACTGAGCCCAGTTTTATGAATCATTATTCAAAAGTCTCCTTTCTGGTAGAAATCAGTAAAGGTTTTTGATGCTTTGTACCATGAAGTGAAAATAAAAAGATCATAGCCAAAAGTTTGTATTTTGTTTAATTTTGCTCATTTTGAGAAGATTGTTTTTCATCAGTTTTGTTGATAAACCTAAACATTATATAACAATAATTACCAACTAATTTGCAGAAGGTCTTCAGTGACCTCTTAAACTTCCTGGTCAAAAATGACAGCATTCTTAAACTGCAGCTGTGGACCGCACAAAATCACTGCAAGGGCCGCAAATGGCCCACGGCCAAGAAATCCCATAGTGACCATGAAGCAGACCCAACACCTCACAGCTGAGGCTGATATGATGCATAAAATCAAGCGTGTTCATCCTCTCACCTGGTTGGAGAAGCTGGAGCGGACAGTCGTCTCGATACACGGCTCGAGGTCTGCGTCGGCGAAAATAATGGCCGGGTTTTTCCCTCCCAGCTCCAGGGAGAGCTTCTTACAGTACGGGGCGCTCCGCTCTGTGATGCGCTGGGCGGTGGCTGTGGAGCCGGTGAAGGAGATCAGGGGCACATCAGGATGAGCCACCAGCGCATCGCCTGCTCTGGGACCAGTTCCGAACACGACGTTGACCACACCTGGAGGGACGCCTGCGGCACAAACACAAAACCACGTGCTCGTCACTACTTTAGTAAATGAATTAGAGCTGTGGTTAGAAAGAAATGGTGTAGTTTTAGGGGGGATGAGCCAAAACATTATGATCTTATCTTTGGAGAGTTCTTTTCTTACCTTTAGCTTGCAGACAGTGCTGCAGCGTTTTTAGCTCACTGCTAGGAGTCAACACTTAAAGCCACACCAACCAAGTTAAAATGAGCCTGACTAGTCCACCAGTTTATAAATTTTCATTCATTTATCTTTCATTTAAATAGGAATTTCCCACCGAGACATCTTTGTAACCAGGTTAAAATGGTGATTGGACCTTAGTAGGTAACTAGCAATGCCATCATTTTTCTAACTAGAGTTACCTGTGAGTATTTGTTAAACTTACTCGGTAACTGGTGCACATAAAATGTTTATGTGCTTACTATAAGGTGACCGTTTCAGGCTTTAATAGATAAAACCTTAAAATATTCAGCAGTTGCAAGAAAAAGGCCCATTTTGTTATTTGTTGGATAAAAATATTCTTTCATTATCTACTCACAAAAAGGGAGATTTTGAACCCAGTTTACTTGCGAGGGCAGACAGTTATGAAAAGGGCTTTTACAGATGTTCAGAGTTACATGCTTAGAGTCTTGTCATGAGAATCTGCAACCGGACAGTGTACAGCAAGTGTTTTTTTATACACACTTATCAGAACGATGACCTCGACCTCTCAGACTCGGCAGCGTCAGGTCCCTGCAGTCTCCTCTCTGACCTCACATGGTTCAACAATAGTTTAACATCAGCAGTGATAAACATCCATAAACCTTTACCTACATTCCCCTGACATCAGTTGTGTTACTAGAGAATATTTAAACAAATGTTCAAATTCAAACAGTCAAATTGGTCTTAATTTTGTCAAAAAGTGAGCCTTTTGGGATTTACTTATCTCTAATAAACTTAAAATATTCATCATTTGCTTTGACGTGACAAATTTTGGCATAATTAGTTAACTCGTAAACATTATTTAGTAAAAATTTTGAAACAGCTTTAACTTATGGACTAGTGTATATATTAGGCCTTACTAGTTTCATTGTAAAGTCTAACTTAGTTGCTCAGATCAACTAGGGAATAGTTTATAATTTATTAATTAGGTAGTAAGTCTTTTTAACCACACTGGTTAACTAGTAAGGACAAAACAGCCTTGAACCAGTTTACAAGTGACCATTTGGGGTATTACCAGTTAACTAATAAAGCTCAAAATAGTCCCAAGTTGTATTAACAAGACCAATTTGGCATAACTAGTTAACTTGTAAACATTATTTAGTTATATTAGCTAACAAAAACTTTGAAACAGCTTTAACTTATGGGCTAGTGTACCTATTAGACCTTACTAGTTTCATTGTAAGGTTGATTGAATTGATTATTTGAATTGATTTTGTTAAGAAGGGGCAGAAATGATAAGAATTTACTCTTCTTCTGCTGCCTTTCATTTTATATATACAGTATATTTTTTTGTATTTTTTCTTTGTTTTGTAATTGTCTTTGTTTTTTAATTGAAATTAAATGAATAAATAAACAAAATAAAAAATAAAAAAGTTAGTTGCTCGATCATCTATCTATCTATCTATCTATCTATCTATCTATCCTTCCATCCATCCATCCTTCCATCCATCCATCCATCCATCCATCCATCCATCCATCTAATCTATCTATCTTCGTTTATCGTCCGTTTTCCCGATTCCTGGGTGGGACGTTGCTTCTTTGTTGCCAAGTTTTTGATGCCAAATTAGATGGTCAGTTGCGTCCAGTTCATTGTGGTTCAACGCTTCAGATCTTGTTGGATCGTTTGCGCCCAGGTCTTTTTCGGACGGCCTTTGGGACGGGTGCCAGGTACTTCAAGGTTTGCAATAGCAAGTATAGCACTGTTTTCACTTCGTTTAACATGACTGAACCACCGCAAATGGTGTCGCTGGCGTGCGTCCTTAATCGCACATAAGCCAGCTCGACGCAGGATTTCGGTCGATTGGATGTGATCTTTAAGGACTAATGCGTTACATCCATCGAAGCATTTTCATGTCGGTTCGGTGAAGTTGCTGTTCGAGTTTTGTTGTCATTGGCCATGTCTCTGCGCCATACAACAGCACGGGACGTATCACTGAGCCATAGAGTCTTGAACGTAGGAGTAGTGGGATGTCGCACTGCATCAGTATAGAAGCGAGTAGATGCCATTTATTCCACGCCACACGCATGCATGCCTGAACAGCAGCTTCGGCTGTTCCAGTACAGTCCAATACATCCCCTAGATATTGAAACAGCTTGACTGTTTCGACCCCAACGGCTCCATTTGTATTGTTGCGTTGTACTTGTTGTCGTGGATTGATGCAAGTAGGACAAACAAAATTGGTCGCTTTCGACAATGGACCACTTATTTTTGAACAACGTTTGTGACACCACTGTTGACACATGATTGAATTGTGAATAATTTATAATTTATTAACTAACTAGTAAAGCTTTATAGCCACACTAGTTAACGAGTAAAGACAAAATAGTATTGAAGCAGTCTACAAGTGACCATTTGTGGGTATTACCAGTTAACTAATAAAGCTCAGTGTAGTCATAAGTTGTATTAACAAGACCCGTTTTGGTTTAGCTGGAATATTTAATCATTTTTAACAGCTTTAACCTTTGACTAGTGTATATTTTAGGCCGTACTATTTTATTTGAAAGATCAATTAGTCAAACAGGAAACAAAAATTTTGAGCTTGACTAGTTCAGTAGTAAAGCTCAATTTCAACTAGTTGCTAGAAGCAGACAGAAAATGTGATGACTAATTAACATGGTAGAGTGTTTGAAGCTCGAGTTATTAACTAGCAAATTGTAGTAATTTATTAAACGGTTGGCTAGATTGTTAAAAAAAACAAACGTACAAGTTAGAATTCATCTGCTCTGGCACCAACAAGTGGGACTAGTTAGTTCAAGGAGTGGATCAGGATGTCAAACTGGTGCGACCAAATATTCATCTGGTGCAGCAACATAACCAGCTAATGGAGGAATGTGATATATGTAGTCAAGGATACTGAATAAATGCTCAAATGGCTTACCACACTCCCAAATAAAAACTTAAATTGCTTTCCGTACCAGCTTGCTGCATCAGCCTGCACAGCATCCACGCGGTCACAGAGGTCATCTCACTGGGTTTGGCCACCACCGTGTTGCCCGTGGCGATTGCAGGAGCGATCTTCCACGTCAGCAGATAGAGAGGGAGGTTCCAGGGACTGATCAAACCAGCTGAGAGAATCACCGTTTCAGAGCGCGCTCAAAGAGGATATTTACAGACGCAAAGTTCACGGAGCGCTCACCCACTCCCACTGGACAGCGCACGGTGTAGTTCAGGCAGCCCATGTGGTCCATCTGGCAGCAGTCGTTGGTGTGGTGAAGCACGGACGAGGCGAAGAAGCGGAAGTTGTACGCAGATCGAGGAATGTCCACGGTCCGAGCGAATGTCAGGGTTTTACCTGTACGCACAAACAGACATGGCAACGAGCTGACGTGTTGCCCCAAAGGTCAGATGTTCAAATCACTTTTCTCACATCATTTACAACCATCTCCTTTTAAGAATTTGCACACTTGTCAACGATTGTTACGTTTTACCTTTTTCTGTCAGCAGGCCCAGTTCAGATCTTCCATTTCCAGTTCCCACCGTTAGTTTTGAAAGTAAATAGTAAATGGACTGTACTTGTATAGCACATTTCTATCTTATCAAGATACTTAAAATACTTTACAACACAATCTGTGTCCTCATTTACTCATTCATACAGCACTCTATTAGATCTCTACAAGGAATAATCAGTGCTTTATCACATTTGTGCACCAATGGGACACACATCAGAGGAAATGTGGGGTTCAGTGTCTTGCCCAAGGACACGTCAGCATGTGACTGCTGGTGGAATTGAACCCCTGACACTCCCATTGGAGGACGACTGCGCTAAACACTCAGCCACAGGTGCCCCTACTTCCATCCTTCAGGGTGTGGAGTTACAGTCTGTGCAGTGTGGCTTCTGTCCTGGTTGTGGACCAGTGGACCAGATCTTCACCGTTGCAAAGTTGATAAGGGAGTCATGGTGTAAGGCTGGCCCCCATCCTTACACTCCCTGGTCTACCTGTTAATTATCTTGATCAGTTCCACCCTTGTGTCCCGTCCAGGTGTGTGTGATTGTCACTCTGGGTGTACGTGTATTTAAGTCTGTGTCTTTGTGTGACTCCTTGTCGGGGCATCGTCTGTGATCGTCTGGTGTTCGTCTGGTCTTCTGGTTTCCCTGAGTCCTTGATCAGCTCATGCGTGTTCTGTGAGTAAGCTGCCACGTCAGCATCTTGTTTTTGTATTCAATTAAAAGTATTTTATTTTTACTCCTCACGCCTCCGAGGCCTGCCTGCACCACTGGGTTCAGTTCGTAAACACACCAATCCTGACACATGGGAGTTGGACTCTCCATTTAAGTGTCTTCTACATGAAGGAGGCTTCTAACCATGTTCCTCCGGGCAATCTGTGGGGCGTGCTGTGCCAGGGATGTTTTTAAGAGCTATCTGGTCCCTGTACAACCAAAGAAGGCGCTGTGTCTACATTCTTGTCGAAAAGTCGAGCTCGTTCTCTGTGCAGGCAAGGCTATCCCATGTCTCGACCCTGTTTGTGGTGCTCTTGAACAGGATCTCAAGGTGCAGTCCTGGAGAGGAGGGTGTCTGGTTTGGGAACCTCAGAGTCTCGTCCCTCCTGTACGCCGATGATGTGGTTCTGATGGCGTCTTCAGGCCAACACCGTCAGCGTGCACTGGGGCGGTTTGCAGCTGAGTATGAAGCAGCTTCAAGTATCTAGACATGTTGCTCACCAGTGATAGATGGATGAAGCAAGCTTTGTTGACAGTAATGAGTGCATTGCTTTGGTCTGTCGTGGTGAAGAAAGAGTTGTGTTAGAAGGCAAAGCTCTCCATTTGTTACCTACTGGTTTCCAACCCTCTTCTATCATCTTGAGGTTTGAATCAGGGCCGAAAGAACAAAAAGTCTACAAGCAGCCGAAATGGGCTTCCTTTGTCAGGTAACTGGACTCGGCCTTGGAGATGGAGTGAGGAGCTCCATCATCTGGGAGGCGCTCATACCATACCATACCATACCAGCTTTGTTTACAGAGCACTTTAAACACCCACAGGACCCACAGAGTAGAGTTTCTGCTCCTCCGCATCAAAAGGAGTCAGCTGAGGTGGTTCAGGCATCTGATTAGGATCCCTCCTGGACACCTCCATTTAGTGGTTGTCTGTGCACGTCTCACAGGTAAGAGGCCCTGGGGCAGATCCAGAACTCGTTGTAGTTGGACCTTTGATAGACTGAGCATCCTCTCTGGCCTGGAAACATCTTGGGGTCCCCCAGGTAGAGCTGGAGAAAGTCACTGGAGATAGTCATGTCTGGGGTTTCTCTTCTGGACCTGTTGTCTCTGTGACCCGACTATGTAGAAAATGGAGATTGAGAACTTAAGTTTTTTTTTTTTTTTTTTTTTTTAAAAAGTATTGGTATAAATGTTTTAAAAGGGTAAATAAACTGTATAAAGGAAATACTGTGATGCAATAAATGGCCCAGGCAGGTACATTTTTTCACACCAGCCCTAATTTTTGACAGTACTTTGCTTTCAGGTCTCCAGACTTCATTATTTTAAAGTGATCAATAGTTCTTCAAGCTTTCTGAAGCCTTTTTCACTCTCCAACTTCAGCGATTTTTGTTCATTCGAAGCATCTTGTTCTGGTAAGAACCTGCTGTGAACTCCTTACCCAGTACTACCTGAAGTATTCGACCAACGGTTAACTGATGCAACCAGTGGAACTGTGTTAGGGTACCTTGGTCTCTGGACTCAGCTTGGACCAACTCCTCCATGTTGGCGTCAATCAGATCAGCCAGCTTGTTGAGGACCTCAGCTCGCTGCTGTGGACTGCGGGCGGACCAATCAGGGAAGGCCTCTTTAGCTGCTGCCACCGCTGCGTCCACCTGCAGGCGTCGGACGTCAGATTTCACATCACTTATACTTAAACCAGTCTTTAAATTATTTATCTTTGAGATGCACCAGTTTGAGGTGAGTGGTGCAGCTAATCAACCTTCGCAAACACAAAAACGGCTAAAACTCAGTCAGATTTATGGACACCAAGCTAAAATCTAACATAGTAGCTGATCAATATCCTCAACACATATTCCATGTGTTAATAGGTTTATCAAAACAGATTTATTTCAGACATTAACTATTTTTTGTGTTTATCAACAAGCAGATGTAGTTCTCGTCTTTGTACGAGTTACATTGAATTAAAATTTTCTCTGGTTGTATTTCTGTTTTCTGATGTGTTTGGAGATGTCAGCAGTTATGACTCATCCTGGTCTTTCGAAACTGTTTCTATACTGTATTTGCATTTGCAGTAAAGACTTTGAACTCAACTATTTAAAATGACTACTGACGTGCAAAAAGCTCCCAAAGAAAGTTTTTCCCAGAACCTGTCGCTGTCCATGTCAGAACTTCAAGAGTAAATCTGAATTTCTCTTTAACTTTTGATTTCACAAATGTGAGACTTGCCCTTTTCTTTAAAAAAGATGTTTATCAGTCACTTTAACTCAACTTAATTCCTTCACTTCTGGACAAAAAGCAGCAACAGTTTATTGACGTGCGTTTAATGATTACTTTGCTGTTGACTCTGCAAAGAGCAAAGGTACTTCCCTCTGAAATAAAGGACTTTTAATTAAAAAAAAAAAAGTTTATAGTGTTCTAAAAAATAATTTCCCAGACCATCTGGTCATATTTTATCTGCAATAAGTTTTCTTTTGTAAAATTGAAGATCCAATACTATGCACAAAAGCTTTTCCTCAGAGAGATAAGACAAAAAGCATGTTAGTCTTTAAAGCCCAGCATGGTTTGTGCCAGTGAGGTTTGCCCACCTCCTCCTTGCTGCTGTCCGGTACTTTGCAGTAGACATCTCCGGTGGAGGGGTCGTAGGAGTCGACGTGATTCTTACAAGGGACGAACTTTCCTCCGACGAAGTTCTCCAGGACCAGAAAAGAAAGCTGCTCTGAGCTTCTTGGCATGGCTGCAGTGAGAGAAGACTTTTCCACACTACTGTACAAGAACAAACGGGTGCTGCTGCAGGTTAATATCTCAAACATGCAGGAAGGTCAGAGGGACAAAGTTAACTGGGCCAGGACTGATCCTCCCACATATGTCATGCAGCTGCAGGGGTGACCTATTATTCCTCCAAGTTATAAGTTACAGAAGGATTAGAGACGAACTGCTGGGAAACATTTGTGAACATCAGGTCTCTCTTGTAAATGAGTCCTCGAGGCTCAATGAGACTAACCTGCATAAATAAAGGTTGAATGACTTAGGTTAAAGCAGGCAACAGAATAAAGCTTCATCTGTCCTGTCTAAATAGATTAAATCAAATTGTAAATAAACTTCTGGGTATGAAAACTCACATTGGCACACTTAGAATAAAGTTAAACTATGTGCGGAGTCACTCTCCGGTGTTTGTCGTTTAAAAAAAATAATAATCTGAACCAGTTTGTTGAAATTTCTCCATTCTGCTTGGATTCAACCACATGCAGGCGAGTCGGTGGCTCACAGAGCAGATGACTTCTGGGAAAGAAACCCAGGAGTGTCTGAAGGTAAAACGAGTGAAATATTCTAAAGTTACCAAAAAAAAAAAATACCTCTTGACACATAAGAGTTTAAAAAAAAAAAGTGATTTCCTCCCCTCACACCTACTGGCTGCAGAGCTGAGACCAAAGACAACTGCTGTGGTTTTAAAACAACTCCTGTCTCTAAAATGTACTAGAAGCGGATGAAAAAGTTGTTAAATGAACTTTTAAACACCTGTAAATTTCATAGTCCACTCTTATATGTCCAGGCTCCTGTTGAATATACTGTATTTTATGACATTATTATTGTTTAGTGTATATCTTAGATCATTGTACATACAGTATACTTTTTTATACTTTATATTTTTGGGTGTAACTGGTACATTTCGTTCCACCTCATGTACCACATGATGTGAATGACAATAAAGAACAATGAACCTTATTTAAAAATATAGTGACTATCACTCGCAGGCTGTTTGCACAAAACACAATATAGATTTTTACCATAACTAAAATGAGTAAAACTAGTCTGTTGTCAGGCCAGGAGACAAATGGACAAACTTCAATGAACTACGTATCATTTTGAAGCGTCTGAGAAGGAGAATTAGAACAGTAATACTGAATTGTCACAGATTATTTAAGGTTTGTTTGTTTGTTTTTGGTTAAGTTAATGTCCCATTCATTTACATGGAAGGTCTGGGCTTAAAAACTGTACTGCTGCCCAACAAGTCAGGGGTGGGGGTGGGGGGTGTTCATTGATGGGGGGCCCAGCCTTCGATTATCGTTCAGTTCACTTCAGCGACTGAAAAATAAACTGCTTTGGTTCAAACCACTGCAGATATTTATAAATTGTATTTTGACAGAATTCCACTTTTTTAAAAAAAAATCTGAAGTGTCCCTTTAGTTGTAATTTTATTCAACCTGTGCAACTGTGACTCTTGTTTATAAATCCTATTCAAAACAGAAAAAGTAACTAATTTAATTTTAATAAAGTTTGTGTTATATCATTCTAAGGTACAATGTAGGGTCAGCTGAGTGGTTAGAGCAGTTGTCCTCCAATGCAAGAGTTGGGGGTTTGATTCCACCAGCAGTCACATGCCAAAGAGTCCCTGGGCAAGACACTGAACCCCTCATTATGTCTAAAAAAGCTAAGTCTGGTCCTCTGGACATTCAAAAAAAACAAAACAAAACAAAGCAAAAAAATTGTAGAAACG